>RJWM01010244.1:0-64095 GCA_004363535.1 Dasyprocta punctata
CCCTGGATGAGTAACACAGCCACTGAGGAATTGTGATTTACACAATGCCCCCTTTTCTATCATTGATACAACATTCCCCACTTCAGCCTATGTACTCCTTACACTTCATTTCCCTGTAATCCTTATAGGCAACTCAGAGTTTTCTTTGGCTCCAAGACATCCCTGAACCATCATGGCAGACAAAAGTGACCCGCAGTCAATGATGTCCGTCATGGGTGTATTTGAATACTGCCTCCTTTGTGTGCTCATGGAACTTCTAGACTCAGTCTTAGAGGTCTAACAACCCACTGGCCCATTAATTTCTAGTAGAAAATATTTCCTTAGCATCTTCTGGTTGCTAAGTATATTTTTAAGTCTGGAGTAGAGCAGTGACAGTAGCAACATCAATTTCTTCATAGAGTTTATGTTCTGATTATTAAGTCATTTTGTGACTCCTCAGTCAGGTTGTCCTGTGAGTCCGTTTTTCAACTAGAAGAATTAAAAGACAAGGACTTATATACATTTTTTGGAAAATATTAAGTGTGAACCATTCATAAACTAATCATGAAAGCTATCAGCTACTGAATAATTTGAAAAAAAAATCAGTTTTTCTAATTCTCAAACTAAAGCAGCTCGATTGCTGTCACTACATTTGAACAATCCCATACTATTTTATAGAGCAGGAAATCTAAATTAAGAAAGTTATATCACTTACCCAAAATTATAAAACTTAGAAACTGTATAATCACGACTTGTTATACTTCTCTCCATCTTCAAAGCCTTGTTCATATGACTGTGCTGTATTGCAGCTGGAACAAACAGCTGGTTCAATCAGACACATTGGTGAAAGTCAGAAGCTCCTTTCCATTCAAACAAGTCACCCTGCAGTTAGCCACCATTTATTACTTGAATTAAGCCACTTTCCCTCATGAAAGGATTCATAAATACAATTATTACCATTTACTAGCACTTTGTTGAGAATTTATCATAAAATTTTCTACTATACTTATAAGAAAGCATATTAAATATCTGTTTTCTTTTTCCATCTGAATCTAGAATTCTGAATCTAGAGGAAAGAATTCAGTTGTTCTGTTTCATTTTGTTTTCAGGCAGGGTTTCACTATGTAATGAAGTCTGGCCTTTAACTAGCTCATATAGCCCAGGTTGGTGTCAAACTCCTGGTGACCCTCCTGCCTCAGCCTCCCAAGTGCTGGAATTACAGAGGTGTGCCGTTATATCTGGCAGGATTTGAGGTTTTTGTTTTGTTTCACTTTGCTTTATTTTTTTATTCTTGCAAGCTAAGAAGTTACCTTGGCTAATTTCATAGATACTGGCAAGTGAACAGTCTCCCAGGATAGTGACAAATGACTGCATTCCTCACAGCACACCAAGCAGCGTGCATATCAGCGTGATTGGCTCTAGCTCCCCTCTAGCTATCAGTTTCCTCTGGACCCTGCAAGCGGGGTAGACACCTGCTCTCTTCACAGGGAATTGTACTTCCAGAGAGGAAACCTGACTTGAGGAAACCTACGTGTTATGACAGGAGTAACATGCCTGTCCCTTGCTCCAAAAGGATACTCTATTTTCCAACATTCTTCACTGTAGAATTGCCCTAAAAATAGTCCTAAACAAAGGTAGATATTGCCTTTTCTTGAAAACAAATGTGAAAATATGAACAACACATTTCAACACCCAGAGCTTGACAGTGTTCTTTCTTCGTGGATTGACATGGTCAGGTATAGCTGGCTGATTTTGGACACTGTTAATCATATGCCAAAGTGTGAATTTCTTTTTTCTCTGACTATACTCACCTTACTTGTGCTACTTTTCCTTTCCTTTCCTCATGAGACATTATTTAATTGCTTTATGAAACATGTATGTATTCTTCTACTGCATATAAAATGTCTCTTAAGAAAACTCAATTAACTGCTGTATGACACATAACATACCACTTTATTGCCTAGTCGCTTAAAACAGCAATGAGTCTCACAATTCTGTGTGCTAATCAGATGGTCTCCTCATTTCTTTTATGCCACTTCATTTAGCAGGGGGAGCCCTGGTCTGGAAGGACCCAGATGGCTCCAGTCAGAAGATGAGCAGTTGATGTAGGTCTTCCTTCTCCTTTATAGGTCCTCACCTTCAAATAGCTCAGACTGACTTCCTTATGTGATACCGCTCTGTAACTTACACAACATGACTTCTGACATACCCTGTTGTGCAAAGCAGGTCCCACAGTCAGGCCAGATCCAAAATGGTAAAGAAAGAAAGGTAATCTTTTAGTAGAAGGAGCTACAAATAAATTGGAGTCATAAATATTCCATCCCAAGTAAAATTCTAACGGACAGTTTCTTTCTGGTGACTCAGTAAATCATATCACCATTGTGAAATTTAGTTTCTCTATCGATAAAATCCAATATAAATTTAAAAGACAGTCAAGGTCTCTTTCTAATTTCACTATCAATACTTCTAACAGACTTACTAAAATCATTACCCGAGACTGGTTATGCTAGGGCAAAAGTAGAAAGAGTCTACGGGAACTCAGCTGCTGAAGGGAATGTGCAGACCTACATGTGGCAGAGGGTACACCTTGGCACTCCCTGGGGTTTGCTAAGAAAAGTTCCAAATGGTTACTGAACGGGGAGTTGGGGAATGAGATGGGATAAAGATAACTGACTAAATAGTAATTTTGTTCAAAGTAAAGTTATGTAAGGTAAATCCTGCATTAGTCTACATAGTTGCAAATGCACACCCTTGATTTAGATTCTGAAATTGTTTTAAGTCTCCTACCTTTAATGTGGAGTTACATTTTAAAATGATCAGCAATATGATTTGACTATAGACCTTTAAATATACATGAAGATAGCCGAGCGTGGTGGTGCACGCCTTTAATCCCAGCACTCGGGGAGGCTGAGGTAGGAGGAGTGTTGTGAGTTTAAGGCCCGCCTGGGCTACAACGTGAGCTCAAGGCTGGCCTGAGCTACATAGTGCGACCCTGCCTCAAAAAAACTAGGGTTGGGAGTTTGGCTCAATGGCTTAAGCGCCTGTCTGGCAGACGCAAGGTTGTGAGTTCAATCCCTGGTGCTGCAAAAATAAATAAATAAATAAATAAATGAATAAACATGAAGTTTAAAAAATTACTAGATTTGCTGTTCAGTCATCTTTTTAGGCCCTTCATGTACAAAGCATGTAATGGTAATAAGAAGAAACTCATAGCCAGCATGCTGAAAAATTAACTTGTTAATTAAAGTAGCAAATAAAATTAATGCAAAATTTATAATTTTGTTTCAAAATGTATTTATTGTCTCAGGTTTTAACTGAAGAGTTCATAGCCCAGTCTGTGTAAATATTGGGGTCATACATATTGTATATTCCATTCAGCACATTTCATATGTAAATGAGGTTTATCATCAATGCTTGGTCTTTTGGTTAAAATCAAATGTAGTATCAAATGGGGTTTCCCATGCACAAAATTACCTATTTCATTTATATTTTTAAGCTTTTTTGCCCTGTATTTTTGTCTATCTCAGGAGCTCCCATGACTGAAGAAATTATTCTATTTCCTTTATTTTTGGTACCAGGGATCAAACTCACAACCTCACACCTGCCAGGCAGGTGCTTACACCACTGAGCTAAATTGCCAGCCCTATTTTTTGAGACAGGGTCTCACTATGTGGTTCAGGCTGGTCTTGAACTCACTTGGTAGCCCAGGCTAGTCTCGAACTCACAACGATCCTCCTGCCTCAGTTTCCTGAGTACTCGGATTAAAGGCTTGCGCCACCAGGCCTGGCTCTATTTCCTATTTAAGGTATTTGATGTATTTTACTAAGTTCACTTGGGAATTCATAATGTGGCATGGCACTTTATTTTCTGTAGGTTAGCTTGTAGAAAATCAACTTTTGAAAAATGTATGATTTGGTAAATTGGTTACGTCTTTTGGTGAGTTTGGCCCATGCTGAATTTTGTTGTTTATTGAACTGATCATTCCAATAATTGGACATCACTGAATTGACCTACAGCAGGGATGTGCGGGACCCATTCGCAGCCACACAGGAGAGCTTCTTGTGTGCATGTGCTTTGGACTGAGTGACATGAAACTGTTTGCTTGAAATTGACCATCGTGGGAAGATTTAGATCACAGAAACTTGAAACTTCGGTTAATAAGGGCTCCTTTTTTTTTTTGAAAAATCAGTTTAATAGCATATCTTTGCGTAAAATCCATCATTTTTAAATAGCACATCAATTAAAACTCTTTTCCTGTGACAACTGTTTAAAATTATCCAAAATATTCCTGACTTTCAGATAATTATTCAGTAAGTAAATTTGGTATTCATTACCACCAGTAGGTAAAAATGGTTACCATTGAATAATAAAATTCTAGCTACCAATTTAAGCGTCATCTGTGTATCAAGTACCAGAGAGGTCACTTTACAGTGTGAAGGCCCTGTGCTCAATCCCAGTTAAAAAAAAAAAAAAAAAAAAGTAGTGAACTATGGAATGAGATTACCAATTGCTGAGTAATTGCAAAAGAAGCCTTGAAAGTAAAAGGATCTTAGAACCACACCACCATAAGCGATAATACAGGTATCTGTGAGGCCACCTGCTAGTAGCCCATGTACTTAAAATTAACTTCTAAGGGAGAGATTGGGGAACTGGGCATAATGTATTAAGCTAGCTAGAGCAGTTCGAAGTTTAAAAGGCAAATTGCTGGTACTTTCCTATCTAATCTTTAATATCCATGCTAAAAATCTTATTCAATTTTTCTGTTTTAAATTTGGTTTTGTCTTTTCTACATTTTTAAATACTCAAGGAAGAAAACCTTAGCCCTTTAAGAATAAAACATTAAGGGACACCCACTAAGAACACTTCCTGGAAACCCAGAAGCTATTCTTCTTATTTCCAATAAAAATCTGCAGACTTTCTCCTCTAATTAGGGAATACATGCTTCCATGTCACGAGACCACAAACTCAACACGTAACAGAATATCCACATTTTTCACCACAGTGTCTGATAGAATTTTGATTACTCATAAATAATCTGTCACCTGATGACATTAAGATGAGGGTTTGCCAGCTTACTGATGAATCTCTGTAGGGAACAAGGAAATTTTGGGGGTCAGCTATTGCATCTCAGGATGCAGGAATCAAGACCTGCTGGATGAAGAGGGGGAACAACTAGACTGCATAGAAGATGGCAAAGACAAGAGAGAGACAGAGAAGACTTTAACAGAACTCAAAAAGTGCTACAGCTTTTGTGTCTGTCTGTGTAACAGGACAAAGAACTTTGAGTCTGGCAAGACCTATAAGGCAACATGGTGAGATGGCAGAGGCAACTTACCTAGCAACATGGTATCAAAGCAAGCAGCAGAGTGAATAGTACAGCCAGCCTCACTAGCAAGCCAGGGGAGCAGCCGGCAGCAGGTACTTTAAAGGTATAGCTAATGACACAGAGAAGATGAGATGGAAGAGAACCTGACTCAAGTCAGGAATAACTTGGGAAACCTAAAGAATGTGGCCTTGAACATGGGTAATGAAATTGAATCTCAAAATCAACAAATAGACTGGATCAGAGAAAAGGCTGACACCAACAAGTATCATATTGGCATTTCCAATACCAGGGCAAAGAAACCCATTGACAGCTAAAGCTACTGCTGTACTTTTCTTTCTTTCTTTCTTTCTTTTTTTTTTTCCAGTTACTTATTTCTCTAGCTGCTCCTCCTAAGCAATTGCCTTTTCACAGTTGGAAATTTTGATCTCACACTGTTTTACTCTGGAGATAATATAGAAGAGTCATTGAGGAACAGTCTCACTTCTTTATCGTCTGTTTCTTTTGAGGGTAGACTACCGCTTGACCTTCATTCTCATGTTTTTCTATTCATAATTAGATTGCTTTTCATACATCACATCAGTAGGAAGAGAAGAGTGTCATCCCCTTCACTTCAGCGGGCACTTCTGCTTTCCAGATTCGGAAGCATTGCCAAAGGCAGCCATGAAGAAGGCAGCTGTCAGAGGTAATTTTTGCTTTCGTTTGTTGGCTATGATTTGTAGTAGGTGAAGGACAAGAGAGAAGAGCCTGCAAGCTCAGTAAAACTCAGCAGGCCATGAAACGGAAATCTGCATAGCCACAACAAAGATCTACGCATGTTTAGTTTTGTTTTTTTTTTTTTTTTAATTTAAGTTGCTGTTTTTGCCAGTCAAGGATAATACTTGGTTTTGGAAATTTTATACACAATAACTTTGTCCCACATCACTATTTTGTAACCCATATTTTTCTAAAGTAAGCTTAATTTTGAGCTTGAGTGACTCATATATACATAGATTCTGTGATCCAAGTACATATTGTACATCCAGAAACACTTTGTACAGATGAGTGGCTTTGTATTTTCATATTAGTAGTAGTACCTCGGTCCCATTACAGGCCTATTAACCACGTAAGACTGTCATTAGTCACTGTAAAAAGATGTACTTATATATGTATAACATGAGAACCTCTAAAGCAAGACTTAATGTTTTTGGAAAAGTTTAACAAAATCTATTACATGAGTTCAGATAGAAATTTAGCTTAGATAGGAAAAAGAATGTATTTTGGTCTCAGATAGAAAAATAGAAATCTTTGAGTTTTATCTAGCTTCAGATATTTAAAAAGTTCAAATATATTTATTCTGTATCACTAAAAATCATTTGGAAATTACACCTTTGTTTAACTAATAGTGATTTCACTGTTGCTCTCCTAGCCTTGTATAGCGAATTATGTTCAGAATTGAGTTTATTACATCTTCAACAGTGTGGGAGTTATATAATAAGTATTTGTCACCTTTATTTTAAAACTAACTTCTTCATTCTTCAGAGATATCAATGTGGATTTTTTTTTTACCAATAACCACTGTTTGATTCTTAAAATTAAGTTTTGTAGCTAACTAATGGTATTGTTCCTTCAAATAAGTAACTTGTTTCAGTGTCTGTTATTTGGGGTCAATAATTTCATTAGCTTTTGTTTAACTGGATAAGTCAGAGTTCCATAAATCAAAAAACAACAACAACAACAAAAAAAAAGAATCCAAATCAAGATTTAAAACCTGAGAGCTTTCTACAACTGTTAATGGATAAACTTAAGTAATTGATAGTAATTGATGCAGTGTTTTAAAGTCCATATATCAGATTCACAATGAGTCAATACACTGATTGTGAAAGGTTTAGGATAATAAAAGCCAGTTATGAAAAATATGGTCTCATGCTCCCTAGATCTTTTTTTCAAAGTCAAGGAAAAACTCAGGAGTTACTTTTCCTAGAGAAATTAGCAAGTTATTATAAGTGAACATGAATTGCCAATTTTAGGAAATATTAAAAAATAAAAATTAAGCAATTATATGTGCTATTTTAATAAGGACTTAGATTTTGAAAAAATAATCACTTTTGTTGTTAAATAGGTACTGTCATTTTCTAGTTCACTCAATACCTTTATTGGTAAAGCATAGCCTAACAGTCAAACACAGGGGACACTTGATAGCATCTAACTGCAGAGCCAATATGATTCATAGGAGGATATGATCTATTGCACATAGGAAGAAATCATATATTGCACATGTGATGTTTTTTGTTGACTTAGATGGCATTTTTCTTTTACCAAAATACATATGTATTTTCATGTCTAGTCACTGAATTACACCCAAAGAGACCACATTAAAGGAAAATAGGAAATGATTCTAAATTAATTTATAAATTTAATGAGATAATACAAAAGAGTGTTTTAAATTTCTATTTGCAGTCCATCTTTTTGTTGTTGTTTTTTTGTTTTGTTTTGTTTCGTTTTTGGTTTTTGGATTTTTTTGTCTTTTTGAGATAAGGTTTCACTATGTAGTTCAGGTTGGCCTTTAACTGACCTTGTAACCCAAGCTGGCCTCAAACTCCCAGCCATTCTCCTGCCTCAGTCACCCAAGTGCTGGAATTACAGGCGTACACCACCATGCCCAGCCTAGAATGCATTTTGAAGTTAGTAGGAGATGAATATATCTTTAATGGTTAATTTACTTAATTTTTTATCAAATGTTTGTGATTGTCTGATTGTTTTGACGTTGAAAGACAATTTCTGGATTTGTTTTCCATGTGATCCCAGCAAGTTACATGACTTTTGAAATGAGATGTGGCTCAAGACATTAAAAAACTGGAAACTTTTTAAATGGTTAAAATAAAATATTTTCTGATAGCACAAAAATAAAACCTTTTGTGCAGCAAATGAACATTCACATCTCTATGATGCACCTGTGTAGATTAATTGAACTAAGAATAACCAATGTAAACCAAAACCTGATGAAATTTTTGTTAAATTCTTCTTTGCAAAAGCATATATCTATTGTGTTTTCATAAGAGGATGAGAAAAGAGAGAAATCTAAAGAAAAAGAAAAGGAAGGAGAGTTAAAAGGCAGTTTTTTTCTGAAGTTTCCAGAGGAATTACTTTTCTCATAGTGTTAATCTTGGAAAAGAAGAGGAAGGCTTAGAATTCTCTTTTGATAGAATTCTAACCAAGTTCTATTCACTAGTTTTATCATGCTAAGGGATTAGTAAACAGGATGGTTAATAATGCTATGAAGGAAATGAGATTTTATATTGCTGTTTTCTGGTCCTGACTTCTCTTTTTACTCCTAATACTTCCCCCACTCCTTTTTTTAAAAATTCTCAGAAGTGCAGTGTCTGCCTGCTCTCTCTCCTCCTTCTTTTTAAAAGTATTTCTAGTAACCTTCATTTTTCTCTTATTGATGGTCAGTATCAATAGTAGTTTAAAATTTTGTTGTATGGATATACCTGCCCTCAAATTGCCAATTCTCAGTGTAAGTAAACTGTCCTTGTATACTCACGTATCTTGCTACGTGTTCTGCTTCACAGATGAGTACATGGATGAATGGATTAATGGATGAGTGGATGAAAATATTTCAAATGTGTGTACAAAATGGAATACTATTCAGCTAGATAAACAATATAATCTTGTCATTTGCAGCAGCATGAATCAACCTAGAAGAAATCATAGTAAGTAAGACCAACCTGGCACAGAAAGAAAATTACGACATGAACTTATTCATTTTTGGAACCTAAAAAAACTGATTATTCAGAAAAAAAGGAGAATAGCTCTTACTAGAAGCTGTGAAGCATGTGAGTGAGGTGGTAGGATTAAGTAGAATAGTCCACAAGTGCAAAATTATAATTAGGTAAGGCAAATAAGTCCTGGTGATCTATTGTACTTAGGGCAACTATAGCTGACAATATACTGTTCACTTCAAACTCACTAAAAGACAAGATTTTGAATGTTCTCAGCAAATGGAAATGATATATATTTGAGGTGATGAATAGGCTAAATACCTTGATTTTATTATTATGAAACATATACATATATTAAGACATCACACTCTATCCAAATATATGTATCAATTTAAAAATAAAACTAAAAATAGCTACCAGGCCTGCAGTCCACACCAATAAGCCCGCACAGCAAGAAGAAGAAGCAAGTCATCCCCACGCACCCACCAGCCACTATCGGGAGAGTCTCCATGTAGCCACACAGGTCTGGAGAAGCCTGCCCTGTGCCCTACCACCTCCCTGGGAGTCTAGGATCAGAGAAACTCAGGTGACTGGCCCATTCCCCTACACCATGGATGAGCAGCCTATGCCAGAAGCACCAGGGACCCCATAACCCACTTATTCAGAGGAAGTCAGGAAATTGTCAAGATGAAGGAGCAAAATGCAATCTCAGATCTCTAGTCCACACTGAACAAGGCCAGGAGATATAGACAGAAGGAATTAGAAGTCATGCACCTGAAATTTCTGAATGATAGCAACTGAAGTAAAGGAACAACTTCATGAGGCCATAAAAGAAATTGGATCAGAAATAATATCTCAGGTAAAAGAAGAAATGACAACCATAATGAAAGAATTGTTGAGCATATCTGAAGAAAACAGATTAAAAAAAGAAAGGAGCATAGGAAAATAATGGAAACCTTGGATGAACAATATAGAAAAGAATTAGAATGCATGAAACAGATTCAAAGAAATATCTAGGAAATTAAAACTCCATTGAAACCTGGCAAAGTCACTTGAACAAAGCTGAGAATACACTTTCAGAGCTTGAAGACAGGATTGCAACTAGTGATCATAAAAGGAAAGATCTCTTAAAAATAATAAGGAACCAGGAAATAACAGTTCAACAGCTGCAAGATGAAATGCCATATATATATATATATATGTATATGTATATATTCATTTACATGTGTATGTGCAAGATAGATAACTATACTACTAATCTCTGCTAGTCAGAAAGAGCAGTTTGTGCTTTCATTGTTTGACTGTTTGATCATCTTTTGACCAATATATCTGGTAAACTGAACAACTGCTTTGAAGACAATGCACAACACATTAACCATTGTTAATCTCCCATTATTCTATTTTGAAATTCTGTATCATCATCTTTTTTCATTGTAGGATAAAAAAATAAAAATAGCTACTATCTCTTTTATTAGTAGAAAGCCTTTTTTTGTTTCTGCTGTTTGTATTTCTCATTCATATATATAAAACAATACATTACATACAAAAGCTATATATACACTTACATTTTAGATATACATAATATATATCTTACATATGTAAAATTTGTGTGTGTGTGTGTGTGTGTGTGTGTGTGCTTTCCAAGTGGGAAGTAAGAAACTGCAGGACTTAGATTTTCCTTGGGGAAAAGGAAGTTCTATGCAGCAAGCCTGTGCCATGTGCAGCCTGTCACATTCTTTGTTTTGTGTGCTGCAAATATAATCACAACAGTGAAATGTGATTTTCATTTGAGTGTCCTGAGGCAAATCTTATAATAATGTTCTCCTTCTGTTCACTCATAGAAGTCTTAATGGAATAGATGCCACATCTTAGAGACATCCAAAATCCTTTTGTGTTTGTGTTGATCAGTTCTAGAATTTTAAATAGCATCAAATCTAGTGACAGCTGCAACAACAACAATAACAAAATACGCACATGACAAACTTCATTTTTTTTTAAATTAAGCCCCTTGGTAGTTAGAGAAATACAGATTTTTGCCATACTCAAATATTACTATGCAGGAGGGGAGTGATTTGCTTCTCCTTAGTCCCTCTGCCTGTCTCAGAAGAAGACTTGGAGTTGCCTTTCAAGTTCTTAGGGTGCTAATGATTGTTTCATTTCTATCTCTCCTTTGATTTTGTCTCTTCAAACTCTGGGTGGCTCCATTTTATTCACTCTGTAAAGCCCACTGGCTCAGGTTGGGTCATTTTTATGTTCTTTTAAAACTAATGAATGTTTTCTCTCCAAGTTCAGAGTCTGAGCATGAAAACAGTCTTCTGACAGGTGGTTGTTTCAGTTTGTTTCTGATAAAATGCCCCTCAAAATGAGAGGCAATGTAACAGAAGCTGTCTGGTATTTAGTGCAATGGCTTTGCTCCTGTTTCCCAGATTTGCTGGTGCACTTCTTTGGTAGCTCTTTCGTGTGTCAACTCTAAACTGACCTAGCTGCTATCTTTTCCTTCATTCATCCTTAGGTCCTTCAAATTATTTTCAAAACATATGTATCCATATCCCTAGAGTAGATGGAGAAATTGGTTTTGCTGTGGATGTCTGCTTGGATCAAATGATAGACTCTTCATTATGTTAAGAAATCTTTGAGAAGACAGTTGGGCATGTAGAATGTTCCATGTTTGATGTTGGTATCTACCCCCAGCAAAATTTGTGAATGTGTTTGTTGGTAATCTCCTATGGGATATTTTAAATTTGTACATCCTAGTTATATTTATTCTTCTATTTTCCAAAAATAAGAAAGAAAAAAATGCTCATGCCTGCTAAATTTATAGCTCCTCAACATAGGGAATTTTCTTTCTTTCTGTTTCTTTGATATCCTCTTTTTCCCACCTGTAACTCTTACCACCTTTTTCTTGCATGGTATTGCAAGGGGCAGAAAGTATTAATGAATGCTAAACAAACAGGGATGTTCTCTATAGCAGTAAGTGAATGGTTAAAAATGAAATATTAATAACTTTTGTATTTATTACTCAAATATGGATTATTTGGGGGATATCTTTATCAATTTTTGTGCTTTAATATGGAGTACGTTAGTCACATTTCCATCATAAACAGTATAATCTAAAATAATATTTGTGACAACACAACTAAATCTAATACATGATTTTAAACCCAAGCTTATAATAGAGTAAAAGGAGTATTATTATAGTGAAACACTTGAAAAATTAAATTTTCCAATATATGTACATGGAGCCTTGTATCAACACTGAATTTACCAATCTAGAATTTAATAGTTGTATCAAAATTATGTAAAAGATTCTACTTGCTGCAAGAAAGTTATTGAATGATTAAAGAAAATAATTTAAAAATTGCATAATTAAGTATTCACATAACCATGAGGGAGAAAATGATAAGCACCATGTGCTAAAATTGGTCAACTCGAATACAGAAATATAAAAATTTTTGTTAAATTGTAAAATTTTTCTATCATTTTGAAATTCTTCATGCATACAAGAAAACAAGTCTTAAAGAAGAGGTTGACATGCTCAAGTGAAACTAACAATGGATAATGACACCCCCCCACACAAGCCCTGAACTGTAAGAAACCTCTGCATTTTCCAGGTTGTAAGGTCCAGATGAAAGGAGCTTTTCAGAAAACCCCACAGTGAATTGTCCCTGCGGTATAAGTAGACTTTACAGCAGGAGCCATAGCCTTATGCAGAAGAGTGGAAACTAACCAAGATACAACTGAAGGAATAAATGCCCTCATGGTGATTTTTTGGTTTTTTTCCCCCTTGTCCTCCTTCCTCATTCTAGCACTTCCCTCTGAATAAACTGTACTGAACTCCAGAGAGCCACTGCAAGGACAAAGGGTAGATTTGAATAGGGTGGAGAGAGGAGTGCAGGGCATGAATAGACTATCAGACCTTAGTCTCTCCCATTTCTGCTTCCTTCCTGAGGCCAAAGCAATTGAGCCTGGGTGAATCTGCCTTTCTGAACTGCCAGCTTTCTTGAGTGTAAGTTACCATCTTACTCTTGATCACGTAGCTGTCTATGTGGTGATCAGAGCAGGGCAAATTGGCTTCTGATGGTGGAGGCTCTTTCTTGCCAGGACTGTTGCATCTGAGTGAATAAATTCATGTGATCTTGGAGTCAAAAATTAGCAAGCCCACTTTGTCTGCTGATCCTGGCCAGATTTCTAAATTTGATCTCTGTCTGTGTGACTTCTGTCACCTGATTCATTTTTTTTTCTCTCTCTTGTCTGCTTCAGAATTCAGGTGTACAGAACTAACTTAATTATCATCAACTAAGTTTTCTTACTAAATCACCTGTAAAAGTGTTTGTCAACTGGAGGAATTTTGCTCCTAGAAAATACTGGCTATGACTGCTGACACTTGGTTGTTTGTCAGGTGCTACTGGCACCTAGTAACTGAAAGTTACAGATGAGTCCCAGTATATTGCTGTAGGGCACAACACAACTTCTCAGGAAAGTAAAAAAGAATTATCCAGCTCCAAATGCTGATAGTACTAGAGGCAAGAAACCGAGCCATATAATAATAAAGGGGTAAATAAGAGTTATGGTTATCGGCATTATCAGATCACAGTATCTCATATACTTGTACTTGGAAAATTACACATGGAAATAAACCAGATTCAAGCCTGGTAAAAGCCTCAGTCTATGGAGCTTACATTCTAGTAGAAGGAGACAGAAAATTTAAAATAAAAGTATGATGAAATTAACAAGTGAAATGGATAAAACGGTAATATACAATGATAGAACATGCTAGCTAAGATATGATGCCAGGGAAAGAGCTATAAGATTTTGTATGCCATGGTTAGGAGAAAAAAATCATTGCAAAGGTGACATATTGCTTTTATAATTGTCTTAGATTTTATTCTTTTATAATTTGGTTCTTGTTGAATTTAGATTTGGTTCTTTACATTCAAATACTTTCTGTCTTTCTATTGAGATAAATGAGGGCAACATTGTATGGGCACAATGGGGGGAAACAGTGATAGACCAGTCTCCTTTGCAGTTTTCAAATTTTTTAATGTTCTTTCATTGATTTCAAGTTTATATGATTTTTATTTGTTCATTTATTTCAGATTTCACAGGGTATTGTGGTCTTAATTCTTCTTCTTCTTCTTCTTCTTCTTCTTCTTCTTCTTCCTCCTCCTCCTCCTCCTCCTCCTCCTCTTCCTCCTCCTCCTCCTCCACCTCTTCTTCTTCTTCTTCTTATTACCAGGAATAGAACTCATGATCTTGTGCTTGTCGGGCAAGTGCTTATGCCATTGAGCTATATCCTTGGCTCCCACGTCTTTTGAAGTCCAACTCTTTGTATTTCTGGAGATTATTCTGATCTTCATTATCAAAGTAATTTAATGCCCAGGTGGTATTTTTGTAACTATCATTGCAAATGTCAAGTTTTCCTAAGGTATAATTAGGTGTAAGAACTAAATGATTAGAAAAAAATGGAATAGTTATTGCTTTGAAATATTTGTGATAAATGCCATCATACCAGAAATCTTAGATATAATTTTTTGAAGAACTGAAAATATCTTACATAATCACTTGATGAATTTTTATGGACAACTTTGCCAAACAGAAATTTTCATTACGCAAAGTGAAAACACAGAAATAAGGCTAAGAACACTGTAATAGAAAACTTTGCAGAAACTAATTTATAAATCAAATTGACTAGATTTAACTATCAGTATTCCTTCTATAGAATTTATACATTGACTATAAGAATTTTTTTTAAAAAACTATCAGGAAATGTTGCTAAATAAGATGAGTTCTTAGATAATCAATATGAGATTTTAGAAAGCTATCAGGAAATATTGATAAAAACAGTGTACTCTTAGATAATCAAAATTTGAGAAAGGAAATTGTAGTGGTATTTGAACTTTTAAATTCAACTTAGAGACTAAAACTTTTGAAATTTCTAGGTTAGATTTATTCTGTATTTGATTTGTTGAAGTTTTACTTGTTGGCTCATCTCAAGGGCACGATGTTCTATTTTTCTCCTATTTTACTAGATGCTGAGCTATATTGCTCAGATTCCATTGCAAGACTGAAAGACTTGCTCACTCAGCTGATTACATTGCAGGGAGAAAACAGTCCTCAGCTAATAAAGCCAGTTGTAAGCCTTATCTCATAATCAGTAAAATGTTAATTTGGAATCATGCTTATTATCATCCAAATTAGTGATATTTCCGAGCACATATTGGCTACCAGGCTAATCAATATGGCAGCTTGCTGAAGATAAACTTTCAGAAAAGAGAAAGTTTAGTCTAGATGAATGTTTATATTAACATTTTAAAATTTTATTTAAATGCATTCAGCACAGTGTAATAAGTACATAAACATTAGGTATACAAATAAATGAATTTTCATACATAATCACCTCCAGTAGTCAAATATATATAAACCATACACATATTCCCTAAATTTCCCAAATTTTCTTCACGTGCTTTACCAGTCCAGGAACACTTCACAGATAAATGATCCTATTTCTATCATTTCAATTTTTTTATAAGTGGAGTGTACAATACATACTATTTTGTATGAGGCTTTTGTCTAATAGGATGACTAAAGTTCACTCATGTGAATACATGTATGGATAAATATTTCCTTTTAATACTTTGCAGTACTTCTTTCTGACACTTTGTGAGACTAAAACATAATGAATATATCCATGTTCTTTACAAATATACCTGAGGCTGACTAGGGGGTAACAGCCATAGTGAGTGCTACTCATTTGGTCATGAAGAAAGACAGTTATCCAGAGAAGGAGGCAAAATACAAAACGATACAGGAGGGTAAATGAAAAGATAATACAGTAGGACTGGCAACCAGGGTATAGTGTATGAAAGAAAGGAAACCAGTCCACTTTTGGATCATAGTACTCCACTGCCCATCCCAGGGAAATGACTAGTCCAAGGGAGGGAACAACATGACCTTACAGTGCAAGCCTCATAGATTAAATAGAGCTATAGATTAAATAGATCCACTAAGCATGGAAAAGAGGTATTTCCAATTTGAACACTCAAAGACGGTGAACATATAGAGCAGAGTGTATTGAAATTTAATTACTTGGAGACCAAGATGGCAGAGCAGTAGTCATCAGAGACAACAGCCTCTCTGAGAATCACTATCCAGACCCTGGAATACACCATCTTGAGGAAGACCAGAAGGAGGAAAGTGGGTCCATTGGACCCAGGAAGAATCTGAGGTGTTAATTGAAGCCCACAGAGAGTGAAGAGAGAAATTCCAATGAAGAAGAAGGTAGCCAGTGGCCCTTCTCCCTGAGACAGGACTCTGCCCAAGAGAAGTGGTTCAAACCTGTGGGCCCAGGGTGATGGTGACAGCTGGCAGCCCTGAAAGTCTCTACAGAGAGATGTGGTAGTGGAGGGGAGAAGTAGATGTAAGTGACTGCACTGGCTGGTGGCGAGTACAGAGGACTTAGTTCTCCCACAGGACACAGCAAATAGCCAAGAGCCATCTTGAAGATGGGCCAGCTGAGCTCAGAACCAAGAACTGCTGCCTGCTCCATCTAGCTGATACCAGCTGGGCTCAGACCTGCGGAAATTCCTTGGATGGTAGTGAGCTCAATGAGTCTGGTCCCACAGCAGGCCTGCTGAGAATGTCCACTACCCTGCCAAAAAACTACTGCTGGCTTTCTGGGAGAGATGTGCACAAATCAGGACTCTGTCTTCACAGGTCGTCTGCTAGTGAAACCAGAAAACCCTGGAAGTGGACTTTTTCTATTTCTTTTCTCTTTTTCCCTCTTATTCATTATTTGATCTTATTTTTGTATGAGTGTGAATGTGGTTCCTAGCTTCTTCATGGTTGTGGTTCTTTACTTTTTTTCCTTTTATGTCTTCCACCTCTCTTTCCCTTCAGTGATCCTCCTTTGTTCTTTGACCTTACTTCTAATCTCTTCTCCTTCTTCCATGTCTCTTTTCTCCTTAATCCATTTTAAATTTTAACCCCTGGGGGCAAAATTGACTTTTGTACTGCAGATAATTTTATGGTTTGCTTTAGATTTTGTTATATAACTATAAATCTAGTTCATACAGTTAAAAGTGGCAAATTAAGGGTCAGCTCAGTTTATCATTTTCTAGGCTGTGTTTAATGCTATTGGTTTAATGCTATTGGTTCCACTATTGCCAAAATTGACATACTTGTTCTAAACAGCTGTTGGTCCTAGTGTTCCATGAGTGAGATTGACTAAGAGTCACAGAAAATAGTTTGTCACAGTGCCAAAGAATCAGGAACTGGACAAAAAACCAAAGTCTTTTCATTTCCAGCTAACTGAAGAGGTAAGGTCTTCCAACAAGCTCAACCCCAAAAACTAGTGACACCTGGAAGATACTTCAGAAAAGTAGTAATCATCTAGGAATCCTAAATACTAGCAATAAAGAAACCCACCACAGTCAATTTACAAGCATCACCCCAGGAATTAAACTTAGAAAAAAAATGAGAAAACACTTAAACAAAATGCAACCCCAGAGATCAAGCAAATCCAGGGAGCAATGAGATGGGACAATGCAAGAGCCTCCCGCCTGGTCATCCTGGAGTGGTAACAAAGCAGTTGACCGAAGCTCTTGAAAAAATGAAGTCAGAAATAATCTCTCAGATAAAATCCATGACCAGTGATGCTAGAGCCTATACAGACAAAAAATAGATGAGTTTAACAAAATTATGGAAGCTCAGCATAGGAAAGAAATGGAATCCATAAAGCATATTCAAACAGATGTCCAGGAAAATGAAAATTCCACTGAAAGTATTCAAAGCAGATTATGGCAATGTGAGGACAGGATCTCAGATACTGAAGACAAGTTTGCAGTTAATGATTGGGAAAAGAAAGATTTCTCTAAAATAGCAAGGGACCATGAGAAATAAATGCAGCAGCTGCTAGATGAGACAAAGAAGAATAATTTAAGATTGATTCAAGTAAGTGAAAAAAACAGGAGCTACTACAAATGATATTTTAAAAATGTTCACAGATATCATGGCAGAAAATTTTCTTGGTAGAGAAAAAGAATTTGATATACATATAAGCAAAGCATATGAAACTCCACTTAGCCATGATCAAAAAAATTCTATAGCCAGGGATAATACAGTCAAGATTCCAGAAATTCAACATAAGAATAGATTATTAAAAGCTGTTAGGGAAAAGAAAAGAATTCACTTATAAAGAAAGACCATTAGAAACACCACTACTGGTCAGCACAAACTCTCAAGTCAAGGAGAACTTGGAGTGAAGTAATTCAAGCTCTAAAGGAAAACAACTTTCAACGCAGATTGACGTATCCCTACAAAACTATCTTTCACGACTGATGGAGAAATAAAATACTTTCATGAACAAAAACCTCTGAGGAAATTTATAACCACTAAACCAGTACTCCAAAATGTTTTGGAGGACATTCTAGAAGGAGACAAAAAGGACTTCAGCTCCATGAACCCCAACAGAAGAAACCCACCAGGAAGGCAAAAACTTAGATGGAGAAAAAAAGTGGGGGAGCCAACAACAGTAAAATAACATGACAAAGATAAGTCAATATATATCAGATATAACCATCAATACTAATAGTCACAATTCACCAATCAAAAGACACAGACTGGCAGAATGGCTCAAACAGTAAGATCCACTTGAGATTTTTATAGATACATGTATGCAACTTGAAACCATACTCATAAGTGAAATAAATCAGACATGCATGTGTAAACATCATGTTGTCTCACTAGTGTGAGAAGCTAAAACTATATATATATATATATATATATATATATATAGTTAAGATAGTTGCACTATTCATTTTTCTGAGTTCATTGCAGAGAAAGTTTTGTGGTGGTACTCTTCAGACAATTGAATGCAGATATCTAAAAAGGACAGATCAATTAGAAAAAAAGTTAATAATGAAATATAAGAACTGAATTAACTTTTGAACAAACGGACTTAGCAGATTTCTATAGAGTGTTCCACCCCGCGATATCAGAATATACATTCTTCTCACAGAACATTCTTTAAAATATGCCATGGCCCATAGAAATTGATTAAGTAAATGCGATGGGATTCAAATAATCCCATTTATACTCTCAGACCACAGTGCAGTGATATTGGATATTCATGACAAAAGAAACCCCAAGAACTTCATAAACACATGGAAATTAAATAGCACCCTGCTGAACAATCATTGGATCACATATGAAATTAAAGAAGAAATTAGACAATTTTTGTAGTTCAATGTAACAACAATACAATACACTGGAACTTATGGGACACAATAAAAGCAGTCTTAAGAGGCAAATTTATAGCAGTGAGTACCCATATCAGGAAAACAGAGCAAGTACATGTAAACAACTAAATGTTGAACCTCAACATCTAGAAAAATGAGAACAGGCTAAACCAAAAGTATCATTTTCTCATACAAAGGGAAAATTAAAAAGGTCAGAGTAGAAATTAACACATTGGATACTAAAAACACAGTACAAAGGATCAATGAATCAAACAGTTGATTTTTGAATGATTAAATAAAATTGGCAAATCCTTAGCCAACCTTATTTAAAAAAAAAAAAAGAAAAGACTCAAATACACACAATTAGGAATAAAAAGGATGAAATAACAACACACCCTGCAGATATTCAGAAGATAATCTATACCTACTTTGAAAAATTGTATTCTAATAAGATGGAAAATACAGAAGAAATGGACAGATTCCTAGATACATATAAATTGCCAAGGTTGAATCAAGAAGGTATAAAAATTCCAAAATCCCTAATATCAAGAAATGAAATCAAAGGTATAATAAAAACTTGTCAACAAAGAAAATCCCAGTTTCTGATGGATTCACTGTTGAATTATACAAGAAATTTAAAGAAGGCCTAACACTACTGTTTCTCAAACTCTGTAATGAAATTAAAAGGGAAGCAATACTCCCAAATTCATTCACAGAAGTAAGCATCACTGTAATACCAAAACCAGAGTAGAACCCAACAAAGAAGAGGAATTATAGGCCAATCTCCCTAATGAACTTAGATGAAAATATACTCAGTAAGATACTGGAAGCAGAATGAAGCAAATCATACAGAACATTATACACTATGATCAAATGGAATTCATCCCAGAGATGTATGGATGGTTGAACATACACAAATCAATAAATATAATACATCATAACAAAGCCAAAGACAAAATACATATCATCTCAATAGATGCAGAAAAATTTTTTGATGAAATCCAGCAAGAAGTCATGATAAAAAATAAACCCTACAGAAATGTGGAATACATGGCATTTATCTCAATCTGATAAAATCCATCTATGACAAACCAAGAGCCAACGTCATGCTAAATATATAAAAACTGAAAACTATGTCTCTAAAATCAGGAACAAGACAAGGATGCCCACTGTCTCCACTCTTATTGAACATAATCCTGGAAAATTTAGCTGGAACAATTAAACAAGAAAAAGAAATAAATGAAATAAAGATAGGAAAAGAAGTTAAAGTATCATTATTTGCAGATAACATGATGCACTACATAGAAGACACCAAAAACTCCACTAAAAAACTGCTGGGTATAATAAGCAAATTCAGTAGTGCAGCTGGACACAAAATCAGCACTCGAAAATCAATAGCCTTCCTGTACATGAATAACAAACTCTCTGAGAGAAAAATCAGGGAAACACCTTTCACACTAGCATCCAAAAAAATGAAATATCTAGGAATCTATCTAAAGGAGGATGGAGGATGTAAAAGACCTCTACATTGAAAACTACAGCACTCCAAAAAAGTAGATTGAAGAGGATATTAGAAAATGGAAAGATATCCCATGCTCTTGGGTAGGAAGCACCAGTATAGTGAAAATGGCTATAATTCCAAACCTATTATGCAGATTCAGTGCAATCTCAATCAAAATTTCAATAGCATGCCTCACAGAATTAGAGAAATCAATCTTAAAATCCATCCTGAATCAGAAGAGACCTATAATTGCAAAGGCAATCCTAGGCAACACTGGCAAGGCAGGGAGTATCACAATACCTATCTTAAAATTATACTATAAAGATACTCTGATATCTGGTAAAAAAAAAAAAAACCCAAAGATCAATGTGACAGATTAGAACGTGCTGAAACAATTTCAGACACAGTAAACCAACTTATCTTTGACAAAGATGCCAAACGCATTCACATGAAGATAGTCTCTTTACTAAATTGCACTGGAAAAATTGGATCTGCACATGTCAAAGATTTAAGTCGGACCCATATATTTCACCATGCACTGAACTAAATTCAGAATGGATCAAAGACTTAAATATTAAAAGAGAAACATTAAGTCTGGTGGAAGACAGATTAGGTAAAATTCTTGAAGATAATCATATAAGCAAAGACTTTATGAACAAAATCTCAATTGTACGAGAACTGCCATAAATAATCAACAACAAGCAGCATAATTTGTAATAGCTAGATCTTAGGAACAACCTAAATGCCCAACAACTGAGGAATGGATAAAAAATATGTGGTGCTTTTATGCAATGGAGTACTACTCAGCCATAAATAATGACAAACTTGAAACTTTTATAGGTAAATGGATGCAACTTTAGATGATACTTATAAGTGAAATAAATCAGACATGCATGTGTAAACATCATATTGTCTCACTAGTGTGTGTAGTTGAAAGAAACTAGTATAACAGAATATACATTCTTGTCAGCAGCAAATAGAACTTTTACAATAGACCACGTAGTGCTCCATAATGCCTGTTTAAGTTAATGTAAAATAATTGAAATCATTGCATGTATTCTATCAGATAATAGCTTACTAAAACTAGAAGTGAGTTGCAAGAAAAAAAAAGACATTCAACTCACTACTGGATGTTAAATAACTCTCACAAATAATCAATGGGTCATAGAACTCAAGGAAGAAATTAAATAGCTCCCGGAATAAAAGCATAAGGTCAGTACATAAAACCAGACCTTATGAGACACAAAGAATGGAGTTCTGCTATAAAAGTTTATTGCTGCGAATGCTTGTATTAGAAAAACAGACCAAGCTCAAATAAACAATTTAATGATAGACCTCACAAAACTAGAAGAACAAGAAGAGTTCAAACTAAAATCTAGTAAGAGAGGGAATTCATGAAGATCAGAACAGATATTAATGAAATTGAAACTAAGAAAAAGACCAATTAATCAAAGAACAGGTTCTTTGAAAGAATAAATAGAAAATACACTTTTAGCCAAACTTACCAAAAAATGAAAAGAACCACATGGATGCAGTTAGAAATGAAAAACTTTAAATCACTATAGACAGAGCCCAAATCCATAAAATCACTGGAAACTACTATCAAACCACAACACTCCAACAAATTGGAAAATCTTGAAATAATGGACAAATTCCTAGACACATATGAATTACCAAACTGAACAAAGAAGACATAAAATGCTGAAAAATCCAATAACGAAACATGAAATTGAGGTAATAATAAAAATCCTACCATTGAAGAAATGCCAGACACCAGAGGGATTCAATGCTAAATTCTAGAACACCTCTGGGGAGGATATATGTACAGACTCTTCAAACTCTTCAGTGAAATTAAAGAGAAAGAGTACTTGCAACCTCATTCTTGAAAGATAGCATTACGTGATTTCAAAATCACACAAGAAACCATCTGAAAAAGAGAACTATAAGCATAAAATGAACATAGATGCAAAAATCATCAACAAGATACTGGAAAGAGAATGCAACAAATCTTCAAAAACATCACATGCTATGACCAAATAGGCTTCATCCCAAGGATGCAAGGATGGTTCAAAATACTCAAATTCATAAATGTAATACATCACATAAACAGAATCAAGAAAAAAATCACATGGTCATCTCTATAACTGTAGAAAAAATAAAAGCCTTTGATAAGATCTAACATCCACTCATGATAAAATCTCCAAAGTAAATAGATATAGAAGGACCTTATCTCGATTTTATAAAAGCCATTCATGACAAACCTGCTGCCAACACAAGACAAGACAAGGATGTTCACTGTTACCACTCCTGTTCAATGTATTTCTCAAAACATTAGCCATAGCAATAAGGCAGAAGGAAGAAAAAGATGCATATAGGAAAAGAATTTAAATTATCATTGTTTGCAGATAACATAATTTTTCACATAGACCAAAAAATATTCCACAAAAAGAATCTTAGAATTCAAAACAAAATTCAGTAATGTATCAGAGTACTAAACCAACACACAAAACTCAATAGTGTTCCTGTACGCGCACAATAAAAAGAAAACAGGAAAGCAATATGATTTACACTAACATCAGTAAAATTAAGTACTTAAGATTTAACTCAACAAAGGAAGTGAAAGACCTGCACAGTGAAAACTACAGTATTGTGAAAAAAAGAGATGAAAAAATAAAGAGTAGAAAATAGGCATCCCCTTTTCCTGTATCGGCTGAACAGACATTATCAAAATAGCCATACTTCCAAAACTAATCTAGAAATGTAACACAATCCTAATGAAAATACCTTCAGCATTCCTCACAGAAATTTAGAAAACAGTCCTAAAATTTGTTTAGAACCAGAGGAGACCCAGAATAATAAAATCAGTCCTTGGCAGCTAGAACAAAGCAGGAGTCACCATGATACCTCACTACAAGTTATACTACAATGGTTCAGTGATAAAAAACAGAATGTTACCAGTACAGAAATGGACGTGTGTGCTAATAGAATAGAAAAAGGGATGTAGAGATAATCTGAGACACATTTACTTACCTGATATTTGACAAAGGAACCAAAAACATATGCTGGAAAAAAGAAGAGTCTATTTAGCAAATGGTGCTAGGAAAACTGGCAATCCAAAAGCGAGATATTGAAATTAGATCCATCTTTCTCATCATCAAAATGGGTTAAAGATAAAAATAGTACAATAGCAACACTTAGCCTCCTGTAGGCAAGGACTTTCTAAATAGAATATCTATAGCATAAGAAATAACATCAAGAATCAATAAGTGGGATTATATCAGATTAAATTAACTTTGGTTAATATTGGCAAATCATTTTTTAAATGACTGCATTAACTTATACACTCACCTACTATATTTAGAAAAGCTTCATTTGCTTCTCATATTTACTAATATTTGATATTGGGGTAATTAATGGTAGCGAATTTGGTGAGGATGAAACACTACCTCATTGTAGTTTACACTTTCATTTTCTGGATGAGTAATTATACCTACTTTCAATGTACTAGTGTTTCTTTCAGTTTTAATTGTTCTCACCAAAAGCAAGTAACTAAAATGGGAAAGGCCTATTTTAATCAAATAATATGACTTGTCACGGAATGTTGATAATTATATATATATATATATATATATATATATATATATGGCATAAAACAGTGCAATTGTCAAAATTTTCCCTAAAGGAAAGTTTTCTTTTGATGCAGGATATGAAACTAAGCAGAGTAACAAAGTCAAGGAGACTCATTATGAATATAAGAAGCTGCTTTGTGGACTCAAGTTGAATTAGGGAACTTGAACAATTAGGATAAAAACCAGTAAATTGGTGTTAGTGAAAGAAGTTGTTTATGTGACTTTAATAGACCCTTTGAATTCATGAAATTTATCTTATGTCTCTGTATCTTTGTAAATTACCATAAAATTTCCTTAGATGTATAAATTATTTTAGACTGAATTATGTAAAACTGATATATGAGAACAAGTCATTTAGGTCTTAGATGAATCACTCTGATTATCACCAATTCTAAGCATCATTTATGTTTTTCACTTAATGTATGATATTTTTTAAATCTAAAAGAAACTTATTGATCAGGATAAGAAGAGAAATCCACATGAAAGTGCTTAATTTGCAGATTCTCGAATGTCTTCAAACATAAATGGAAATTTTTAAAAATTTTGAAATCGAAATAATATATTCAAAAACTTGATCTATTATGGATTATTAAGATCATACTATTGTGAGGTTTTGGATTAATATTGGAGGTTGAACTCAGTAAAAGATGAGCATCATAGTTCATAACCCTTACCAACTTGTTTTTTATAGTGATAACAACCTGAGACAGATATGTATCACAGATAATTGTGAACCGGTTATCTATAAATATATAGAAATTATTTTATTCATAATAATAAATCTAAATAAAAATAGATTGGATTACCAATTCTTAAGAGCTCTAATAAATTTTTGCCGTGTCAATCAATAGCCATTGTTGTGAAATACATACGATAAATCAAAATGTATATTTTAGCAAAAGGAGCTAGACGTGGTGGCCCACACTTGAAATCCCAGCACTTGGGAGGCTGAGACAAGAGGATCATTACTAGTTCAAGGCTTTCCTGGGCTACGTAATTAAACTCTGTCTCAAAAAACCACAAACAAACAAAACAAAACAAAAACAATGGGATAGAACTACAGAATCATGTTGATTTAAATAAGTCAACATATCATAGGCCATCTTGCCAAATTTTATAATAATTGCAATGTGTCAGATTCAGAGATTCATGAAAACAACTTAATGATTTTCCCTCCATAGATAGACACTAACAAGAGCTCTAATCAAGTGAAAGAAAAACTATAGGCACTTGCATATATGTGACCTGTGTTAGGGTAAAAGAGTCTTCACATCTGTATGCCCTGCTTACAAATTGAAGACTCATTCCTGCTCTTAAGTCTGACTCAGACACAGCACTTAAATGTGTATCTTTGTGTTGCTTGTCCTTCAGCATGCTGATTCAGCTTATCTGGGACTATTGCTTTGGGAATACATTATTTCTGGAAATACAGTCACCATGACCTGGAATGTTGATTCAGCAAACTAGTGATGAGTAGTTTGGGAAAATGTGAGTATTTATTGCTGCTTTTAAGATGAGGGGCAAATCTTTTGGTTGAGTCGAGGTGGATAGTTTGCTTGCTCTTAGTTCATTTGTGCAGTGTACAGGGTATGTAGGAAATGATGGTTTAGATAAGCTCAGTTACAAGCTCTAAAAGAGACTATGTGGTAAAGTGGAATTCTTTTTTTTCTTTTTTTTAAATTTTAAACAAAAGGAAAATAGGAAATCGAAACATAACAATTGCACACCAGTCAATAAGACAGTAACAATCATCAGCACATTGCATATTCCCAAAAATTATTTCAGATAAAAAACACAGACATGAAACATTATCCAACAAATTATTAACACAAAACTTTTACCTCAATGTATCAAGAGAGATCTGCTATATGACTATCTCCTTTGTTATGATTACTTTGTTTTCAAATGAACATTTCACATTAAAAATAAAAGCTGAAGGTGACCCTGAGAAAATTACATTTCACTCAGAATTCTTTTCCTGTGACTATCGCAACTAATTTTTTATATACATAGACTTTGTTTCAGTTCATCACACCAATGCAACAATGAGATAGTCACATATGTGTTACTTCTTTAGTTTACTGAGAAGTATATTTTCAGTACTTACCCATTTAAGGGTGAAAATGTCTAGTTTATTGTTCTTTATAGATGAGTAGTATTCCATTATTTAGAAATACCACATCTTTTTTATCCATTCCTCAAGAGAGGGGCATTTAGATTGTTTCCAAGATCTAGCTATTATGAACTGGGCAGCTATGAACATAGATGAACATATATCACTGTCGTTAGATGTTTTTAGTTCTTTCAGGAAGATACCCAGAAGGGGAATAGCTGTGTCAAATGGGACCTCCAATCCTAGCTTTTTGAGGAATCTCCACCCTGACTTCCACAGTGGTTGCACCAACCTGCATTCCCACCAACAGTGGAGAAGCGTTCCTTTTTGCCCACAGCCCCTCCAGCATTTGTTATTGGTTGACTTCATAATACTAGCCATTCTTTCTGTTGTGAGGTGGAATCTGAGTGTTACTTTCATTTGCATTTCTCGAATAGCTAATGTTGTTGAACATTTTTCATGTATTTATTTGCCATTTGTACTTCTTCATCTGAGAAGTGTGTGTTCATCTCAGATGCCCATTTTTGGATTGGGTCTTTAAATCTTGGAGGACTGATTTTTTTAAGTTCTTTATAGAATTTATTTTTTGATATTAATCCTTTATCTAAGGGACAGCAGGCAAACAATTTCTCCCACATTGTGGGTAGTCTCTTCACACTTGGTGATTTCCCTTGCTGTGCAAAAGCTTTTCAGGAGGATGAGATCCCATTTGTTGATTCTTTGTGATAATTCCTGTGCAGTCTGGCTTTTATTCATAAAGTCTTTGCCTACACCAATGTCTTCAAGAGTTTTACCTATTCTTTCTTCCAGCAGATTTAATGTTTCTGTTTTAATGTTGAGATCTTTAATCCATTTAGATTTTAACTTAGTACATGGTGAAAAATATGGGTCTAAAATTAATCTTTGGCATTTGGAAAGCCAGGTTTTCCAACACCATTTATTAAAAATGCTGTCTTTCTTCCAGTGAATGTGTTTAGCACCTTTGTCAAAGATAAGGTAGCTTAGTGCGTCTGGAGTTGTTTCAGGATCTTCTAATCTATTCCATTGATCCTTGGGTCTTTTTTTTTTTTTTTTTTTTTTTTTTTTTTTTTTTTTTTTTTTGCCAGTACCATACCGTTTTTTATCACAGTAGCTTTATAGTATAATTTCAGGTCAGGAATTGTGATGCCCTCTGTCTTGTCTTTGTTGCCTAGGACTGTCCTTGCTATTTGAGGTCTCTTCTTGTTTCAAATAAATTTTAGGACTGTTTTCTCTAATTCTGTAGGATGTGTTATTGGTATTTTGATTGGGATTTCATTGAATCTGCATAACAGTTTTGGAAGTACGGCCATTTTCACTATATTGATTCTTCCTACCCAAGAGCATGGGATCTCTCCATCTTCTAATATCCTCTTCAATTTCCTTTTCCAGAGTACCATAGTTTTCAGTATAGAGGTCTTTTACATCTTGCATTAGATTGATTCCTAAATATTTCATTTTTTGGATACTATTGTAAAAGGTATTGTTTCCCTAATTTGTCTCTCAGTGAGATTGTTATTCGTGTGCAAAAATGCTATTGATTTTTGAGTATTGACTTTGTAACCAGCTACATTGCTAAATCTTCTTATTAAATCTGTAAGTCTCTTGGTGGAGTTTTTGGGATCTTCTAGGTAGAGTATCATGTCATCTGCAAATAATGCTCCTTTAACTTCTTCCTATCCTATCTTTATTACTTTTATTTCTTTTTCTTGTCTAATTTCTTTGGCTAAAGTTTCCAGAACTATGTTGAATAAGAGTAGAGAGAGTGGACATCCTTGCCTTGTTCCTGATTTTAGAGTGGAAGCTTTCAGTTTTTGTCCATTTAGTGTGATGTTAGCTATCAGTTTGTCATAGATAGCTTTTATCAGATTGAGATAAAGACCATCTATTCCAATTTTCTGTAGCATTTTTATCATGAATGGGTGCTGGACTTCATCAAAAACTTTTTCTGCTTCTATTTAAATAATCATATGACTTTTATCCTTGGCTCTGTTAATATGATATATTACATTTATGTATTTACGTATGTTGAACCATCCCTGCATCCCTGGGATGAATCCCACTTGATCATGGTGTACAATCATTTTGATGATTTGCTGCAGTCTATTTGCCAGTATCTTATTAAGAATTTTTGCATTAATGTTCATTAGGGAGATTGGCCTGTAACTCTTTTAGTTGGATCTTTCTCTGGTTTTGTGATTAGAGTAATGCTTGCTTCCAAAAATGAATATGGGAGTATTGCTTCCCTTTCAATTTTATTAAAGAGTTTGAGAAATAGTAGTGTTAGATCTTCACTAAATTTCTTGTAGAATTTAGCAGTGAATTCCTCAAGGCCAAGGCTCTTCTTTGTTGATAATTTTTTAATTACATCTTTAATTTTATTTTTTGATATTGCGTTGTTTAAAATTTTTATATCATTTTGATTCAGCTTTGATAACTCATATGCATCTAAGAATCTGTCCATTTCTTCTATGCTTTCCAACTTATTAGAATACAATTTTTCAAAGTAGGTATAGATAATTCTCTAAATTTTGACTGGGTCTGTTGTTAATTTCACCCTTTTCATTCCTAATTGCATGGATTTGAGTCCTTTCTTTCCTTTTTTTGATAAGGTTGGCTAAGGGTTCATGAATTTTATTTAATCTTTCAAAGAACCAACTCTTCGATACATTGATTTTTTGTATTTTATTTTTTTAGTCTCCAGTGTGGTAATTTCTGCTCTGATCCTTGTAAATTCCTCCCTTGTATGAGCTTTTGGTTTAGTATGCTCTTCTTTTTCTAGAAGTTTGATATTGAACATTAAGTTGTTTACATGTGCTTGTTCTGTTTTCCTGATATGGGTATTTACTGCTATAAATTTTCCTCTTAAGACCACATTCATTGTGTCCCACAAGTTCCGACATGTTGTATTGTCCTTGTCATTCAACTGTAAAAACTATCTAATTTCTTCTTTAATTTCATCTGTGACCCATTATTTTATTCTTATGTTGAACTTCTGGAATCTTGACTATGATATGCCTGGAAGTAGATTTTTTTTAATCATTGCTAATTGGAGTTCTATATGCCTCACTTATTTTTATGTCAAATTCTTCTTCTCTAAAAGGAAAGTTTTCTGACACGATGTCTGTAAGGATATTTTTAATGTCATTTGTAGTATCTCCTGGTTGTTCACTGACTCCAATTAATCTTGTTAGTTTTCTTTGTCTCATCGCAGCTGCTGGATTGATTTCTCATGCTCCCTTGCTAGTTTTGAAGAACCTTTCTTTTCCTGGTCACTAACTGCGAGCCTGTCTTTGATATCTGAGATCCTGTCCTCGCATTGGCCTAATCTGCTTCAAATACTTTCCATGGAGTTTCTATCCTCCTGGATAGCTGCTTGAATCTGCTTTATGGAATCCATTTGCTTCCTATGTTGTCCTTGCATAATTTGCTTAAACTCCTTTATTTTTTTGTCTGTGTCTGTTCTAACATCATTCAGTATGGTGTGCATTTTGGTAATCTCTGTGGTTATGTGAGAGATTATTTCTGATTTCATTTTTTCCAAAGCCTCATTCAATTGCTTTGTTACCACATCAGAGAATCCTTGTAGGGGGCTTTTGGATTTTCCAGCCTCATTGCCCCCAAGTTTGCTTTTGGTTACCTGGGTGTCTGAGGTTGTGACCTGTTTAAGTGTCTTCTCATGTATTTTCTTTTTTAGTTTAATTCCTAAAGTGATACCTGTTAGTTGCCTGCAGTGGGTTACTTTAATGGTGGTAATAAGGACTTCCAGGTGATGAGCATTTCCTGGAGATATTTTCCAGGTGTAACTATTTCCTGGGCTCCAAGTCTATTGGAAAATCCCACCTCCTCAGTTTGTCAGAGATGAGAAACCGCTGCTCACCTAGCCCAGTCCCTAGTTCCTTGGCACCATGCCTCAGCTCTCTCTGCGACCCCCAGTCAATCCCAGTCCTGGACCACCAGGGCCAATAACTATCCAGATCAATCGAGTTAATTATGGCTGCAGTGGCACCCACAGCACCAAAAAAGCTAACAAAGCAGTAAACTGATCCAACCCCCAACCATGTAAACTGAATTTATAACCATACATTAGAAAGCAACACAATCATATACAGTACTTAGGTTCACAAAATGTCAATTCTGTCCCCAAGATTGAGGACCCAAAATGAATTTAAGAGAAAGCAGAGAAGTGGGAAAAGAGAAAGAGACTGTAAATAGGTTGGAGAACAAAGATGGATTCCACCAACTTAGGGAAACTGCTGCAGAAGACTGAAAGAAAAGAAAGTCAAAAGAGACAAAAAAGAGAACAAAACAATACCACACCCAAAAGGAGAGCAGAAACCAGACTCACACTAAATAATAATAATAATAAATAATAATAAATTAAGCAAAACAAGCAATAAAAAGAAAAGGAAAAGAAAAAAAAGAAAAAGTGCACTTCCGGGGTTCTCTTGATTCACTAGTAGACAGCAACCCAAATCGTGGCACTGTATCCCCACAAGCCAGCAACTGTTTGTGGATGGAGTAGTAGACAACCTTAGCAGGCCTGCCCTGGGAACAGCCTCCCTAGGCTCACCGCAGTCCAAGCAGTCTCCGCGAGTCTGCGCCCAGCTAGGAGCCTCTGGGGGAAGCCAGCAACAGTTTTAGCCCCAGGTGTATCTGGCTAAACTCCAAAATGACTTCTGGCAAGTTGCTCTCTCCTGCGGGAGGACCAAGCCCTCCACACTCACTGCCAGCCAGCACAGACCTGTGCGCCCGCCACTCTCCTCCACCAAGGAATGGTTCCGCAGAGGCCCCAGGGTCACCAGCTGCGGCCAACACTGCGACCCGCCAGGCTCCAACAGCTCCCCTCGCGCAGTAAGTCCGGCTCTGGGAGAAGTCACCGCCAGCTACCACCTTCTTCTTAGTTGAATTTTTTCTTTTCACTCTCTCTGTGGGGTTTGATTCAGACTTCAGGCTCTTCCTGGGTCCAAGGAACCCATCTCCCTCCTTTTTGTCTTCCTCAAGATGTTGTGTTCCCGTGTCTAGATGGTTTCTCTCAGGGAGGCTGTTTTCCCTGCATCCTACTACTCCACCATCTTCCCAGAAGCCATAAAGTGGAATTCTTATTTCATGTATTTTATGGCTCAACACTGTTGTTTTTTATTCAACTTCCAAATAAATCAGAAGTCATATACTTCTTGAAAATATGCATATCTTATTGTTTGCAACCATTTATAGTACTAAGTAGTCAAAACATATGTTTTACATTTCTGATAAAAGCAAAGGATTTTAATTTTACCAATGACAGAGTCCCCTAGCATACATATAACTATAATTGTCAACTATTATATACTAAAAAATATCTTATTAACTTGGATTTGGTGGAAATATAGTCTGTATGAATTAAGGAAAATTCCAGCGTGTGCAGGAACTATTGAGAAATACTTCAAAGATTTTGATGGCTTATCATGCTGCTTTATCTGTACAGTATGCAATTAATGAAAACTTTTTTAAATTAAAGAGAAAAAAGGTGGTGTTGCCAAAGCACATCATATATTATACACAGTGATTTAAAGCCAGTTAAGTTAAATTTATAATGAATACTGCAATGACATAAACAATTAAGAAGTAGAAAATACAGCATGAGCTATCATAACTCAGATATTAACAGGCCTAAAACATGGCAGATTGAAAGACCTGTTTTCCTTGATCAAAGTTGAGAATCACAGAGTTGGTAGTAGACTGGAGACAAACATAGCACACTGGATAATGCTTCTTGGATATCAGAGAAGATTGCAAAAAGAAAATGATGAGACACTAAATATGGTGTATTTTTAAGAACTATCTCATAGAACATTATAAATTATCCCCAATATGTACAATTTAGGGACTGATATTTTGATTTGAGAAGCTAAGTAAGAATTGAAATGTTAGAAAGGTGTTTTGAAGATAAAATAGAGAAATGATGGAGAAATTTTGAGAATTTTTGACGCTAGATAAGTAACAAGACTTTAAACTCTGGTTTAAAAAAATCCTTCAATGTACTCGATGTATTTTTTTTTTTATAACTAGTGGAGGAGAAAACATTTTCAGTGTTTCTTAAAGGAGAAGTAATATAATGTCACCTTTTCTTTATCCTGCTCAATTACTGAAAGAATCATCTATAACAAGGTTGTAGTTGTAATTATTATTCAACTAGCACTGACCTTTCAATTAAGTAATGTATTCACCTTTGTCTCTTTTTAAAGACAAGCTCAGGTTTTAACTTTATAGTTGATTTTATAGCAGCTGTCTTGCTTTCTGCCATTTCAAATTTCTTTCATAGTGTCTACAATTTTGTTTTCTTTTACATTTAATTTCTATCCCTACCTTTCAACTCCCCAGGGTTTGGCTTCTTTCTGAATCTCACATCAGGAAGTTGAGTGGAAATAGCCCCAGGCCCTAACATTAGTGAAACATGCTTTTGAATACTGCCATGCATGGCTTCTTCCTATGTGACATTGTACAAAGCATCCAACTCCTTTCAACTTCACTTCGCTGGTCTATAAAATGTGTGTAGTAACTAACAACACTCTTAAACCATGACTAAGCAAACTTATAAAGTCACTCTGATTCAGAAAAGCAGTGTATGTGTAATAATTGTTACTTTTAATACTATGCAGATATTGGGTTTGCTGTTTTAATATTTTGTTCTGATATATGTGGCTCTTTCATGATTATATTCAATCTTGTAGAAGCTTCTCTGATTTTTTCAAATAAGTGTTCTATGAAGAGCAGATAAAGCTCTATGTTTTAGAAGACAACTCCTTAAAAATACTTGACTTTGATGTTCTGTCATCCCCATACCTATTTGCCTGCCTACCTATCATCTATCTATGTGTTGTGGCAGAGGAAAAACTTTCCCTCTACCCCCTAAGAATTTCATAACTGAGTCTGTGAAACAAATTGACATTAGAGATTAACAGGAGAAGAAGTATACAAATTTGTTATGTGTTCGGGGGCATCATCTGTATGACTAATGAATACCCCCAAACCCAGTGAGGTCTAGAAACATCCTTAGTGAGCTATGGAGATTTAGGCAACTAAAGGAGAATAAATGACTTGGAGGACTATGAGTGGGAGTAGGTGACACTGTGATGAAATCTGACTGGATGTGGCATCCCCCTCCATCCAGGCTCCTCTCCCGTGATGAGAGCCAGTCCTCCTCACTGCTTAGTGATATTCCCAGGACTAGTGATAAGAGATTCATCATACCTGAATTTCTTTGGGAGCATCACCTTTAGATAGATAAGGGGAGCTCACACTACAGTTCCCCAACCATCCTCATTCACAGGACAAAGTACTCTGAAGCATCATATTTTGAGACAGCAGTCCCTGAATTTCTTTATCTACCTCTCTACTTAGACAAGCATTTATGTTTATCTAGCTACCTACTATATCTACTGCACTTTAGAGTCCAGAGACAAAAAGTATGTATCAGGGAGGGATAGGCGATGCTTGAAGTTTAAGGATAGATTTTTTTTTTTTTGAGACTGTCATTTATCAAGTCAAAAACTATCTTTTTCAAGGCACTGGGTAGGATCTGTTTGACCCACCAGCTGAATATGTAGCATTTATTATTTTTGAAATCTGGGTATCAAATTATTTGCCTAGTATCAAAAGTTATAATTTTATGGCTGTGAAGTGAGATGTGATTTCAATTTGACATAAATATTTGGTGCTACTGAAGATGAAGATAAAAAGCAAAGCATCTGCAATTTCAGTATGTCTGATTAACTCATATTTATACATTGTTAAGACAAATAATCAATAAGTTTTCAATGTTTTCAGGACCAGATTTTTAAGCTTTCCTCTTTTTATGATTTCTATGCTACTTGAATAGCAAATCACTTTGTTCAAGTTAAAAAGGCAGAATTATTTTTTATAAATCTTCAGTTCAAATCAAAATAACAATCCTCTGTGCCCAAGGCTATGAAATTAATCTCAACAAGAGAACAAAAATAATTGCAGACTATAGAGTAGAGTCCTTTTTATTTTTGTTTCTGGTTTGAAATTATCATCTTAAGTTATTTTTTTCACTTTTACCCCAAGATTAGTGTTTAGTCCAACTTTATTTAGTAGTTTGCAGTTTTAGCAAATGCTCACATTTGCATAAGTAATTGACACTGGATAAAATACTACTACATGGAGACACTTGGGGGAGATTTAAATTTTAGAAAATATGAAGGTGAGAAAATCTCTGTTGTCTTTTACCCGGTCTGTCTTACCCGTGTCACTTAGACACAGCCAAATTTGAACTCAAGAACCACACAGTAGAATAGTGAAAACAAGTAGTGTTGTGCAATACAGTTGATCAGTAAAAAGGCCCCTCAGGAATGGGAAATGTTGGGGAGATTGAAAAAAAGAGGAAGGGTAAATATAGGATTCATCTCAGGTTTTAGGTGACAATATCCAAATGCAGAAAAAAGAGAGAGACAGAGATAGAGAAGGAGAGAAACAGAGACCAAGCCAGAGTGGAAGGGAGGGAGGAAGAAAGGAAGAGAGGAAGGAAGAAAGAAAAAAGAAAGAAAGAAAGAAAGAAAAAACAAATGACTCAATATACCCTTTTCAAAATTTTGGGCTGGAAGATGACTTGTAACATACGATTACACTGAGGAGGGGACTGAAGTAATTTTTGTTCTCCTGCAATGAAACTTACAAACCCATCCCTTTTTAAAGAAGGTACCATGGTATAGGGAAAATGCGTAAGTTTGTGAAGTACAAAACCTGAACTGTAGTTTCAGTGACACTGCTCACTAACTGCATGGCCTTTGACAAGTAATTTGTCCCTGTTGCCCTTCGTTTGCTTTATCAGAGAAAGTTGTGCCTCCTAATAATTAGGGGTAAGAACTTATTGGATCATATTATAAATAGGAAAGAAAAGCACATCCATTTCCTTTTCATATAAATATTCAAACAACCATATGCCCTCCAGGAACAGTGATACTTACCGTTAATGTTTCTTGGTTTTTCATTATAATTGGATAGCATTATCACATATATTAACCCATTTTATTCAAATGTGGCTCCAGGGAGATAGGCAAAAATAATGTCACATTTGCATATTATATTTGAATTTATGTAGTGCCAATTCATGATTTCATTATAGTCTTATTACCAGCCAGTGAAATAGGGGAAATATTAATACCATATTTAACAACTGAAGATACAAAGGTCAAATGGTTTAATTGAATGATACATCCAAGGCTGCACTATACCACATGAAGTCAAAACTCATACAAATTATCCTGATTCTCGGGCCAGTGGTCTTTTTTTGTATTACATTCCTGTACATTGAAAGATAAAAGGATTTGCTGGAGGTTTCACTATTTCTCAGTCACACACAGGATTGCCCTGCCCTGTGCCCTAAGCACGCACCCTTCTCCATTTCCATTACAATGTGATTTCCCACCACTGTTTAAGTGTATGACCTTTCAAAAATAGATCCTTTTTTATAGTCTATGTTTTCATTCTGTTAAATGAGAGCAGTAATATGAATCTTACAACATCCTCATAAAAATTTGTAGTCTGTAGTCTGAGTCTACTACAGCACTAATGTAGCAAGCATAGCACTATGATAAATATAACTATTATTTAATTGCTATTATGGTGCCTGTATTAGCCAGGATTCTTCAAATAAATGGTACGACATATACAGATATATAAGAAGGAATTTACTATGGGAATTGGTTCATGTGATCTTGGACATGACAAAGTCCCACAGTCTTCTATCTGCAAGATTAAGGACCAGAAAAGCCAGTAATATAACTCAGTCAGAGTCAGAAGGGTTAAGAACCAGGGTAGCTGATGAAACCCTTAATCTGAGGTGCAAGTCCTAAATACCTAGCGTTCTCATGTTCGCGAGAAATAGCAGATGGGTGTCCCCTCTTAAAAAGACACAGAGATAATTGTGTTAAGGCCCTCAGGGACTGTATGATGCCTGACTACATTGGTGAGGGCAGATTTCTTACCCTATTGATTCAAATGCTGATCTTTTCCTGAAACTCCTTTACACACATACCCAGAAATAATGTGTCATCCACTACCTTGGTATCCCTTAGCACTGTCAAGTTGACACGTAACACTTCACTTCACAGAGCCTGTCCGTGTCACTTTTGTGGGTGTGACGACAGTCTGAACATCCTGGCATCTGCTTCTTCTGTGTGTGCTGCTACATCACTCCTGGTTCCTAACTGGATAGCGATGGGCACTGGAATGCACACTTCTATAAATGGAGACTGTTTACAATTAAACATGAAGTGTTCCCCCGAAGATTCACAAATTGAAGATTTAGTCCCCAGTACAGCCAATGTTCAGAAGAGACTGAATAGATAATGAGTTTTCCAGCCTCATCATTGGATTAGTAGGTAGACCATTAGTAGCTGAATGGTCTATTAGTAGGTAGAACCAGGTGGAAAAAGTAGAAAGTGCCTTTTAAGGGTATATCTTGTCCCTGGACCCTTCCTTTCCGGTTCATCTCCCTACTGTCTGCTTTCTGGCTAACAGAAAGCAAGTAGCTTTCTTCCATCATGTCCTTCTGTCATGATGGTGCTGCCTTACCTCAGGCCAGTCATGGACAGAAACATTTAAAATCATGAGCCACAGTAATCCTCTTCTCTTTGAAGCTGTTTGTTTTTGTTACAGTGCTGTGAAGCTTCCCAACATACTGACCCTTAATTGAAGTCTGAGTGTTAGCTCCTGGTGTATAAGAAGTTTCCAAGGACCTCCTTTGGAAAATCATTTTTGTTTTAGTAACAGAAATGTATTACTGGGCTCAGATCCAATCATGTCACTGCTATGATCCAATATACTTTGCTATTTCTCCTTATATTTCTTACCTACAGACTTGCTAATCTGAGTTTGTTCAATATTTAATTTGACATTAGGGAGGGGGTTATATATGTCAGTCAGGCACAGTATCAGGTTTTGACTGTGTCACTAAATAACTGTAATCTTGGGTATATTATTTAATTGTTCTGTCCCTTAGCCTCTTACTTGTAAAAATAATTATATGATAATTTGTTCTATAAGAGATGTTATATTTCAGTTCAGTCAGAAAGTGTATATAAAATTTTTATCATATTGTAAACACCAAGAAAATGTTTCATTCCCCTTTCCTACTCTATTGATTACTGTGGGACTTCTTGTTTTGTTCTTCTAAGTTTCTGCATATTCCCGTTGTTCCTACATTTTTTGTCTTTAGATATGAAAGTCAGCCAGAACTCTTCTAATCTTGAGTGTTTTCAACAGCAATGATTCAATTTCATTGATGGATTGCTAAATAAAAAACAATGAAATAATTGCATTAAATGTTTTAGATTTTAAAATACTGATTAAACTACTTAATGTATGTACTAGCATTACTTTATTATGCAATTAAGGCTTATGAAGATAAATACATTAGAAAAGTTGTTTATCATAAACTGATCTGCAGAGGAAGGGTGCAGACCTATCTTTGACATAAAAGCCTGTGTTTAAATTACTTCTCCTGGCAGAAATGAGCATTACACTCCTCTCTGTCTCATCAAATTCTGGAGCCTGCAGAGAGACCCTTATGGCATTTATGGTCATATCCTCTACGCAGTGCCTTTGTTTTAGTATACTAGCTAAGAAATGCAATGACTAAAGATTCAGTATACAGAATTACCTGGGTTTAAACAGAGACATGTGAGTTTGACATAGCCTATTGCCATATGAAAATCACTAGTGATGAAAGATGCCTAATTGTTCATACCTGGGGGTTATCTCATCCTAACATTTTGAGAAATCATTTCTTAGCCATTGAGAAACATTAATAGAATGACCTTAACTGCAGACACAAGGACAGTCGCACAACAAGTGTGTCCTGGTGGTTTTTGATAGATGATATTCCTGAATTGCTTAATGCCCACACAGACAGTAGAGATGTTTCCTTTGCTTCTATGCAAATATTGAATTGTTCTCTAACACCCAAAACAATAGTAATTTGCTGTCTTTCTGTCATTATGTGGTTTGATTCCAAATTAAGCAAACAAGGAAGTATCATTTGGGAAAGGAAAACAGTTGTATTTTCACATAAAAAAAAGCAAGACCAAGAAGAAACTTTGTAATCAGAGTTAATGAAGCAAGGGCACAGGGAAGGGGATGAGAGGCAGTGTGAGGAGGAGACGTATGGGGATGGGGAGAGTTAGTAACACTTACGTGCCTGATTTTTCCTTGCAAATCTAAGCACATCTTATCTGCCCAGTATCATTAGTAAGTTCATCAAAAAGAACAGTTTGTGCTCTCATTGTTTGATCATTTTTTTCATGCCTAAATCTTATAACCTGAGCAACTACTTCTGAGATAACAATTTGAAAAATATTAATTAGTGTTAATTTCCTATTTTTTGAAATTCTGTATCATTTCTTTTGTTTTGTTTTTAAAATAAAAAAATCATTTTGAATCTCTAGAGCTAAATATTAAGACTTAACTACATGTTGTTAAGTGATGTGTTAATTAAGATGTTCTTTGAATAAGGCTCTATAAAAATGTGTATATTCTTTAAATTTTATAAGCTACTGCTTTATTTATTCATGTGTATATCCATGATAATTTACACATGATATAGTCTTAGTAAATTCTTCTTTTTTTTTTTTTTTTTTTTTTTTTTTTTTTGCGGCACCGGGGATTGAACTCACAACCTTGTACCTGCCTGACAGGCACGTAAGCCGCTGAGCCAAACTCCCGGCCCAGTAAATTCTTCTTTAATCAATATAAGGCACTTTGATACAATATTGCTTTCATAATAATCCTTTAAAATAAATATTTATTACCAATTCCTTCTTTTTCAAATAAATTGAGCAGTGTGATTGAGACAGAGTTGCTCAAGGTCATCCAGGTAGAAAGTGCAGGCGAGAACTTGAACATATTTTGTTCACCAATTTCAAAAGCCCTACGCTTTCTATCACAGTTTATAGCTCCTCTCTGGAGAGAATATGAGTTTAGATGTACAGCAATGAAATGAATTACTAATATATATATATATATATATATATATATATATATATATATATATATATATGGCTGGCCATATATATATATGGCCAGCCCTACTTTTCCATCCTAGAATTTCACTGTGTAATCCCAAATAACTTTAATTGTGTTTTCTTATACAGACTGTTTACAATAGCAATATGGTTCTTTCTGTTCTTTGTTCTTTGTCTTATCCTTTCCTAGTCATTTTCCAAAAAAGCCATAGGGCAAGCTTTGTTAAAATCAGGATGGAATAACTTTACAGTTATGACCTGGATAAGAAGAATTATCTCTAGAAACTTATGAGAAAAGCATTAAAGATTAACCTTGTAACTATCCTTTGTGTTGTCCAGTCAAAATAAAATGTGAAAATTGCTAAATATTATTTGAATTCATGCAAAAATATCTGAAATAATTATTTGACTTCTCATTTTAATGCAAGCACAGAAAATAAGTTTCATTTTAATGTATGATTTGGGATATTAATACAAGGTCCTAACATGTATAGTAAGTTTTTAATAAATACAAGACACTTTTTCAAAAGTGCCATTAAGAAGTCAAATGTTGTGGTTTATGCAAGTCAACAACACAGAAGATCAGAGTCTTTAGTTGCACTGATGCAAGTTTCTTAAGGAAATGAAGTAGAAAAATACTTCCTGTGAAATACATCTTCTGGTAGGATTGTAGAACTTTTGCCCACAGCAATCAATAAATTGTGAAAATATAATCATTGTGTTTTAACATTGCTCCAGCATTTTTATTCAAAACTTCTCCCATCAACTTTCTCTTTGCCATTTCCTTTCGCTTAACCAGAGTGAGTGAAACACACCTTTATTTCTCTCATTTTGTTTTAGTGCTTGCCCAAGGTAGCTTACTGTAGTTGCTTTCAAGCTCCAGGTAGCACAAATATCACCTTTTCAACTCCTTGCACCTGCTGAAACTCAGAATCTGCTGGACCCCTGCTCGAATGTGTCCCTGGTGGAGAATATCATTAGCATAAGGAGTGGTTCACACTGAGTTGTGCTGTTATTGCATCTACTGCCTCTCTGAAATGTCTGCCTGTTTGTCACAATTTTATTTTTCTTTCATAGGATGGCAAACACACACACACACAGCCACACACAAACCCCCATAAAAATAAACATGTAATAGCCATTTGGTAAGCACTTGCTAAAGACTATCTATGCTATTATTGTATGCTTGATTTTGAGCAAGGAACTATCTCGGTGAGCTCCAGATTCTCCCACTGCAAAATGAAGATTCACTCATTCATTCATTCTAGAAACATTTAGAAACCTGTTAAGGATCAACCACTGATAGCTACTTTGTATTGATTTTAGACAGAGGAAGCCAGGTAGTTCTTAGTGCACTGCCTACTCGTTTTTAAGCACTGTTAGTCCCTGATTAGGAATGGCATTGGTGCTTGCTGAAAAATATAGGATATTGCCAGGATAGGAATTCAGAGGAAATGATTACTAGTAAACCAAGACCAAACATAAATGCAGGGAATAAATCCAAGAAAGGGCAGAGTAAAACTGTGCAGCTACAGAAGATCATGCAGAAAACTATTCAGTCCCGGGTGAAAGACCACAAACCAAACTTACAGTTGTTCATTGTAGTTTGAAGCTGAAATTCAGCATAGAACCAAGGGGTGATGGAAATGCCAAAGCTGAAAATGTTAAGGGGTAAGAGAAAAATTGAAGCTATTATAGCTAAAAATATCTATGTATACAAGCAAGAAAGCAAAACAACCCAATAGTATGGAAGATCTGATTAAAGTGATGTAGGTGATAGTGGAGATTGAGATCTTGACATTCAAGGGGATAACCGACTGATCAAATACTCTTTCAGAGACTCGATCACAGGATCAAGATCCATGGTATTTAAAAAGATAAGTAAAGTCATATGACTCATAAGAAAAATAATAAATGGTATAGTAAGATGAAATTTATCGAGGGACAGAATACTATGGAATTATGCCTTCTTTTATCCTTGGTAGCAGAGGGCAGACATGGATATTGAGACTTGCTATTGCGAGATCATTCTGGCATCTTCCAGAGTAAGAAAAATGTAGAGGAAAGAGCCAATGGAGAGTCAAAAACTAGACCCAGTTCAAACGAAGTTACGAGAGGGGAAATACTTATTCTGCACTGCCTGTGAAATGTTCAAACTATATTCTACCCATTGCCTCCTCTTGGTGTTTGTTTTGGAGCTAATGCCTGTCCTCATAAACAACAGAACTCTTGATATGGCATCTATATTTTTCACAGTGTTTATGTCTGAGTACATCTGAACAACAGAGAAAGGCATGCATGAGGTAGACTTGTGGTGGGAAGATTGAGAGAGGGTCTGTTCAGCTTCTGGGACAATGTTTGAACAATGGATGACACAAGTAGAGTGCTTGTATACATAGAGATTTTTAGCTATAATATCTTCAATTTTTCTCTTACCCCTTAACATTTTCAGTTTTTGGCATTTCCATCACCCCTTGGTTCTATGCTGAATTTCAGCTTCAAACTAAAATGGGGAAGCACTTTTAAAGAGGCTACCTTAATCAATGCCAGCAACCTGGATTGGGAAGAAACAACCACCAAACTTATATCAATTCTGGTAGAAGTAGTTCCTTAAACTTCTGTTTCTCATTAAACATTTATGTAGAATTAAGTGCTTAATTACCAAATAAGCATATGATTTCATAGAAGTAGGAAGCCCTACAATCTCTCCTTCATAAAGTCTCTTAATAGCTAATACTTCAGATGACCTTAATTGCCCAATTAAAAACAGTGTAAACAAAGAACATACGTGACTTTTTCATCACAAGAGCAGCATCAAAATCTCTTCATAATGCTGTTGTCAAGGGGCAGATGGAGCATCTGTGACTGGGATTGATCATGTAATATTCATTAGCTCCCAAAAAGTGGTAAGAGTCACAGACACTTGGAAAATGTCAAATTCTGTCTACCTTGGAGACCTTTTGGAATGGGAATATTATTATATCTAACTCTGCTAATCATCCTACAAATCCATCAGAAGAATGTTGATGATCACCAAAAAGAAAAGAAAAATAAAGAAGAAGTCACCTGAATCTTTTTCTCTTTGAAACACTGATATAAAAGGTCAAATTTTCTGTCACATAAATTTGGAGTACAAGAGCACTGAAAGAACCTCAATTAAATCTCAAGTCCAGGAAATACCTCTGTTTTTAAGAGCTAGGTTGGGATGAGTCTCAAGCCCCCTAGCATATTGTGCGTGCTTGAGATGTCCCCCGTCACTGCCTCTCATGTACTAAACGTTTAGATGGATCTTTGCATGAGCCATGAAGTGACAGGTCCAAGAGGCACCTAGGAATTTCATTTCAGTAGTAAGAATGTGAGCGAATTGAAAATGATTGACAGATGCCCCCACTGTCTTTGTCTTTACAAATCTATTCTCCCTCCAGCATTAAACATTTTGAAGACATGAGAGTCAAGGTCTGGATATAGATAAGACCCAGGACAGCACAGATTATTATGGCACAAAGTCCCCGTAGGACACAGAAAAAGCAGAAAGACAGGGCTCCTTGGCATATGTGTGACCCACTCTGATGCATCAGGGCAGTAAGATTCTATGTGTTCGGGCCCAGACACCCTGAAGTATTCTCAGCAAATACATCATCCTTGGTACCTGGACAGAGAATTTGGAGTCTTCAGAGTAATAAAACCTCTCTTTCCAAAGATCTCAGAGATGAGATTCTTGTAAACACAATGATCAATATTTCTGAGTCTTTATTTCTGATTTAATTTCTGACTTTCAGCATAGCAATCCTTTCCAGTATACCCTGACCCTAAAATTACTGCTTGAGAAAACTTTTTGTGAATGGTAATAATCGTGACATTTTCATCTTTTACCTCACAAAGTAATGCCCTCTTAGTTCCAGAGATCAGATAAAACCAAACATCAAAGTTCCTTTCGAAATACATTTTTCAGTTCATTTGATCTTGAGAGGAAAAAATTAGTGTTATTAGTGTCAGGAAATAAAACAATAGAATTGAAAACTTTTATTTTTGTTTATTTTCACGTAAAACAGTAAGGACAATAGAGTTTCCCTGACAGTAGCACTGTGATTGGCTTCGTACAGTCCCATTTCATGCTGGGTTTCTGACTGTTTGACAGGTTCTGTATCTTGCTTGAAAATCTGAACCTGCAGAGAACCTTTTAATGGTGCAATTGAAGTCTTTCCGTAGGGAATGTCATTCCTTTCAGGCAGTTCCTCACATAGGAGTGCGTGTATCACAGGTGTTTCTGCAGTGTGACTGAGTCCGTTACACGTGCATGAAGTTCTGAGGGCTCCAGAAGGTAGCAGGACACCTGGCATTCTGAAGGAGAATTGGGTGACATTCAAAAGAAAGAGGGGCAAGTCCTCATGAAACCAGGTCATCTAGAGGGCATTGTCATTCACATTCGACCATCACTATCAGAAATGCCAAGCACAGCTTGTCCCCTGCATGTTAGGCTGATGTGTGTACATTTTTTCAGAAAACTGTGTATAGTAAAATAATTGAAAGATTATTTTATAATGAACCTTCAGAAGGGAAAAAAGAAAAAAATGGTGAGATACTCAGCAATGATGTTTTTTTTCTCAGTTCTGACCATCCAGTACTGAAATAAACTATTTGCTTATTTCTAAGACAAACTTATAACTGTTTTGGACAGGGTGTTTACTCCATGAGTCTCTGTGTAGTAATTCTGGTAGGGAGTAGACAGCCATAATATTGTTAATTCACTGCTACCGAAATACAGAAAAACAAACAATATGATTAAAGATAGATGAAAAAATAAATTTTTATTTGACAATTTGTATGGAGATAGTTTCTTAAAGAAAGATATTTAGTTGACTATTTCCTTATATGAAAATGGATTTTAGCAAAATTAAAGATTTAAATGCTATATCATGGCATTACAACACAAGGAGAAATATCAAATTTAATATTACGATACTGAAAGAAACACTGGAGAAAATACAATAATTTTGTTTAAAAAAGCCTTAAAAACTAAAATATTGCCATAATTAAGCAATATATTATAAAGCAAATAGAAAGATCAAAGATTAATAGCTTCTGCAAAGATTAATAGCCTCAATTTACAAAGACTTATAAATTAATAAGTAAAACAAATACCCTAATAAAAGCAAAAGGCATATAAAATAATTTTCATAAGGTGAAATATAAATAGTAGGGATGCTTTTAAAAATTAAAATGGTGTTTTGCAAGTTTGATTGCTGTAGAAATCAAAATATACAATTTTAACTAAAAATTAACTAAAATTTATTATTCATTATTAAATAGAAAACTATATCCAGTGATAGCAAGGTCATAATTGTGTGATTTATCCAACATTCCACTGGCAGAAATGTACCCTTTTAGAAGGCACTGATCTGTTATATCAGTTATGAATGAAATTATGCACAGCAAAAGCTAAAGTAGTAGTCACTTAATTTAGGTGGTTTGTTTTCTTACATAATGAAAACATGAAACTAAAAAAAAGATAGGATGCAGATCCATAAAGTCATCACACACAAGCCCTCTATCACTTTCAGTACACCTACCATAGAGCCATTTCTAGATTGCTGTTCATTGTGTAAAAGCAATCACAGAAATTCCAGCCCTGTGATGATGTTTTAGTAGTCACATCTGAGTACTAAATGCAAAAACAGAAGACAAGGTAAGACTTTCATTAAAGAGCTTTTTCAAACTGGGTCCTTCTGGCAAGAGCTATGCCACATGGCAGCCTGTAGGCACTTAGGCAGCCATGTATTTGTAGGGATATCATAAAAAATAAAATCTCTGTTGCAGTTTCAAAAGTTCATATACACATAACCCTTCAGTGCCTTAATATCACTTAAATTAATCTTTAAAAAAACTCCCAGCCAGATGTGGGAGCTTCTAGGGAGGCCAACATAGGAGGACCACTTGACCCCGGAGTTCAAAACTATCCTAGGCAGCATAAGGGACTCTGTGTCCAAAAAATAAATAGATTTTTAAAAAATCTACTTTAAAATCCTGTTTAGGAAAAAAAAAATTTCCAAATGTATTTTAAAAATATTTCATTAGTATGTTTTTCAAAACTATAATTAGAAATAATTATATGATAAACTAGAAAAATGTGCTTGATCAATAGTGAAATGATTACGTTGTGCCCAGATTATGTGTATGCCAATTAAGGTTTAGAAATATTTTAGCAAATAAAGTTACCAACCAAAGTATATAATATTGTGGGGGAAAACAGATATCTCTCTATCTATAAATATTTATATATATATTAACTAATCCATACAAAATGCTAATGCTTATGATTATTTGTGAGATTGTAGCAATTTTATTTGCTTATCTTGATTATTTACATTTTTTAAATATTAAACAGCATTTGAATTGTTTTGATGTCAAAACATATGATAATACACCTAACAAAAACTAGTCAATATTTAAAAGTTCATTGTCAGACAATGGTTAGGATATAAATGGGCCACTTTTGGGGAGACATGTTTGGCAACACTTATCTATATTTTTATTTCATCCCTCTTACCTCAGGGACAAACTGTTACTCTCTTTCTTAGTTATACAATATTTTCTAATGACAGGATCACTTTTGCACTGTCAAATGGCCCAATGTGTTTTAAAAGTCAAAAATTTTATGTGTGATTTGCCTGTCTATTGTAAAGAAATTATATTTAACATTATAGTATATAGTTGTATTTTAATAATTTTTGACAGGAAAAATACACTGTGTTAAAAAAAAGAAAAACATGAATTTAAAAAAATAACATGCACCCAGCATAGTGGTATATATGGTAGTGAAACGCATAAACCAACTTTATGAAAGTAACGGAGAACATGATAGAAATGATCAAAAAATGTTGTTATTCAAATACTGAGAAAAGATGAAATTTAAAAAGTGTATTGGTCCTAATTATCCATTATGCCTATTTTCTATTTATATATTTCTTTTTGTGAGATGTCTTCTTAGGTCTTTATTCTTTTTTTAATCAGGTTGTTTGATTCTTTTTTATAATTGAGTTTAATGTGTTCTTTTTTATGTATTTTGGATAGCAATCTTTTATCAGATATCTGTGGCAAGTATATCTCCTAGTCTGTGGCTCATCTTGACATTCTTTTCAATGTTTTACTCAAAGAAGAAGTTTTCAATTTTACTAAAGTAAAACTTATCAATTCTTTTATTTCTTAAATTATTTTTTTTTTGGTGTCATACCTGAAATGTCATTACCAAACCCAAAGTCTTCTCAATTTTCTCTTTGTTCTTGTACAGTTTTTGTTTTGTTTTGCCTTGATCTCACAAAGTATCTGTGGTCAGATGCTTTATGTAAAAAAGAGGTTTATCTGGCTCACAGACGGAGAGGCACAGAAGCAAAGTACCAGTATCCACATGGTTTTAGTGGGTGCCGTGGAACGGACGCCATCACTAGAGTGAGGGACATGCAGAAGAGATTGGACAGTGAGTCAAGAGGCCAAACTCTGAAGAGGCTAAATTAGCTCTCATAATGAAAGTTCATCTTCACAAGAACTAACTTATCCTGTGAAAATTAGAGAATCCAAGAGATTAGCATGGTCCAAACATGAGGGATGGAGCACTGCGACCTAAATGCTTCTCACTAGGGCCAACCTCCCAAGGCTCTACCACTTCGCTAGGGCCAATGGAGAGAAAGCTTCCAGACAAGGACCTCCCACCGCATACTAACTCTTCAACAAATTGTGGAAGGTACAATGAAGGCTATATAAATTTACATTTCACATTTAAATTCATGATTTGTTTTCAGTTGATATATGAGTTAATGTAGTATAATTCATGTGTCTAGATTCTTTTATTTTTTGCATGAAGATGTTCATTTCTTCCAGCAATATTTATTGAGAAGGCTGCTTTTGTTTGATATCATTGCCTTTGTTCCTTTGCCAAATATCAGGTGACTTTAGTAAGGTGGGTGTATTTCTGCACTCTATTCTGTTCATTCACTTTATAGTAAATCTTGAATAATGTTAGGTTGAGTCCTCTGATTTTGTCTTATCCTTCAATATTTTATTGTTTATTCTGAGCCTTGTACTTCTCTATATAAATTCTAGAGTCTGTTTGTCAAAATTGACAACATAATTTGTTGGAAAATTTGTTCAGAGTCCATCAGATCTATAAAACATATCGGGAAGAACTGACATTGTAAAACTGTTATTATGTTCTGTCCATGAAAATGGAATATAACTCCCTTTATATAGTGTTATTTGATTTCTTTTGATCGAATTTTGTAGTTTTATTCATGTGGACTTTGGTAGTATTCTCATTTGGTTAAACCTATACTTGAATATCTAATTTTTTATTCTAAAAACAAAACACAAAAAGATAGAAATGATACAGAATTTCAAAAAATAGTAGGAAATTAACAACAGTTAATATATTGCATATTATTATCTTAAAAGTAGTTGTTCAGGTTACAAGATTTAGGCATAAAAATGATAAAACAATCAAACAATGAAAGCACAAACTATTCTTTTTGATGAATTTACAGAGATTAGTAATATAGTTATTTATATTGTGTATATATACATACACACATATCTACGTATACCCACATACATATAATCTTTTCCCTTCTTCCTTTTCTCCTTTCCCCTAACCCAATTGTTCTTTCCTATTGATCACTTTTTCCTCTTTAATTTTCAGAATATCTGTTGTACATTTTGGATCTTATTTACTATTTCAGTTTTTTTTCACTAGGGATACAATAAAATATTTACACACGTGAGGTAGTTTTACTTCACTTATTAGTATGGTCTCAAATTGCATCCATTTAAGTATAAAAGACTCAAGTTTATCCTTTTTTATAGCTGTGTAATACTCCATTGCATAAAAATGCCACATCTTTTGTATCCATTCTGCAGTTGATGGGCATTTTGGTTGTTTCCCAGATTTAGCTATTACAAATTGTGCTGCTATAAACATGGGTGTGTACATATTGCTGTGGCATGATATTTTCAATTCTTCAGGGAAAATACCCAGAAGGGGAATAGCTGAGTTGAATAGGACCTCCAATTCTAGTTTTATGAGGAATCTCCACACTGATTTCTACAGTGTTACGCTCCCACCCACAATGCAGAAATGTTCCCTTTTCTCCACAGGCTGTCCAGCATTTGTTATTGTTTGATTTTTTGAGGGTAACCAATCTTTCTGCAGCAAGATAGAATCTCAATGTTGTTTCAATTTTCATTTCTCAAATGATGGTGATACTGAACATTTCTTCATGTATTTGTATGACATTTGTGTTTTTTCCTCTGAGAATTCTGTGTTCATCTCAAATGCCCATTTGTGGATTGGGTCTTAGAATTTGGGGGGCCTGATGCTTTCCAATTGTTATAGGTTCTAGATACAAGTCCTTTGTCTGAGGAACAGTTGACTAAAAATGTTTTTCCCATTCTTGGGTTTCTTTTCACTCTTTTGGTAATTTCTATGGAAGTGTAAAAACTTTTTAATAAGATCCCAGTTGTTGATTCTTTGAAGTACTTCTCCTGTGGCTTACATTTTGTTCATGAACACTTTGCCTATTCCTATGTCTTCAAGATTTCTACTTACTTTGTCTTTCAGTAGGTTTAGTGTTTCTTTTTTAATATTTAAATCTTTGGTCCATTTTGACTTTAGTTTAGTGCATGGTGATAGACACGGGTCTCATTTTAGTCTTTGGCATGTGGAGAACCAATTTTTCCAGCACCATTTGTTAAACAGGCTACCTTTCTTCCAGTGAACATGTTTGGTCTCTTTGTCAAAGATAAGGCGGCTAGCCGGGCGTGGTGGCGCACACCTTTAATACCAGCACTCGGGAGGCTGAGGTAGGAGGAGTGTTGTGAGTTCCAGGCCAGCTTGGGCTACAGTGCGAGTGCAAGGCCAGCCTGAGCTACCTAGTGCAACCCTGCCTCAAAAACCAGGGCCAGGAGTTTGGCTCAAGGGTTTAAGCACCTGTCTGGCAGGTGTGAAGTTGGGAGTTTGATTCCCTGTCTTGCAAAAAACAAAAAATCAAAAACAAAGATAAGGCAGCAGAGTGTGTTTATAGTTGTGTCCCTATCTTCTAATCAGTTCCATTGATCCTCAGGTCTGTTTTTTTGTCAGTACCACACTCATTTTATTACAATATCTTTGTAGTATAATTTCAAGTCAGGGATTGTGATGCCTCCTCCCTTGCCTTTATTGCCCAGGATTGCCTTTGTTATTCTAGGTCTCTTCTGTTTCCAAATAAATGTTCGGAATGTTTTCTCTAGATCTGTGAGGTATGTTAATGGTAGTTTGATTGGGATTGAATTAAATCTGTATAACAGTTTTGGGATTATGGCCATTTTCACTATGTTGGTTTTGCCTATCCAAGAGCTAGGGATATCTTTCCATTTTCTGATATCCTCTTCAATCTCCTTTTTTAAAAAAGGGTATTATAGTTTTCAGCATATAGGTCTTTTACATTGTTTGTTAGGTTGATTCCGAAGTATTTCATTTTTTTTTTTTTTTGGATGCTATTGGAAAAGGTGTTATTCTCATAATTTCTCTCTCAGTGAATTTGTTCTTTGTGTACAGGGATGCTATTGATTTTTGAGCTTTGACTTTTTATCCAGCTATGCTGATGAATTTGTTTCTTAGTTCTAGTAGTCTTTTGATGTAGATTTTGGGTTCCTTTGTGTACATTATCATGTCAGTCACAAATACTGACAATTTAACTTTTTCCTTTTCTATGCTTATTCCCTTTTTTCTCTCTCTCTTGTCTTATTGCTCTGGCTAATGTTTTCAGCACTATATTGAATAGGAGTGGTGATACTGGACATCCTTGTGCTTTTATTGATTTTAGAGTGAAAGCTTTCAGTTATTGACCATTTAGTATGATGTTGACTGTTGGTTTGTCATACATGACTTATCAGATTGAGGCAGAGACCATCTTTTCTGATTTTCTGTAGGGTTTTTATTTTTTTATCATAAATGAGTGTTGGACTTTATCCAAAGCTTTTTTTGCATCTGTGTTGATCATCATGTGATTTTTGTCTTTAGCTTTCTTGTTGTGATGTATTATATTTATTGGTTTGCGTATGTTTAACTATCCCTGCATAACTGGGATGAATCCCACTTGATCATGGTGTATAATCTTCTCGATGATTTGCTGCATTCTATTTGCTACTATTTTATTGAGAATTTTTGCATTAATGTTCATTGGGAGATTGGCCTGTAGTTCTCCTTTATGGTGGGTTTTTCTCTGATTTTGGTATCAGAGTAATACTGTCTCAAGGAATAAATTAGGGAGAATAGCTTCCCTTTCAAATTCATTAAAGATTTTAAGGAGTATTGGCATTAAATCTTCTCTAAATTTCTTAGAGTATTTGGCTGTGAATACATCAGGACCTTGGCTTTCTTTTATTGGTAAGTTCATAACTATGTTTTCATTTTCAATAAGTGATATTTGGTTATTTAAAATTTTTATATCTTCTTGATTCGGCTTTGGTAATTCATACTTTTCTAAGAATTTGTCCATTTCCTGTTTGTTTTCTAGTCTATGTGAGTAAATATTTTCAAAGTAGGTGTTGATGATCATCTGAATTTCCACAGGATCTAGGGTGATTTTACCCTTTTTATTCCTCTTTGCATATATCTGCATTTTTTCTTTCCTTTTCTTGATAAGATTGGCTAGGGGTTCATCAATTTTGTATATTCTTTCAAGGAACAATCTCTTCAATTTATGACTTCTTTTTATTGTATTCTTAGTCTCAGTTGTGTTAATTTCCACTCTGATCTTTGTAATTTCCTCCCTTCTCTGAGCTTTGGTCTTGATTTTTTCTTCTTTTTATAGAATTTGAGATGTAGCATTAGGATGTTTCTTTGTGCTTGTTCTGTTTTCCTGATGTGGCAACTCATTGCTATATATTTCTCTTTTAGGACCACTTTCAATGCATCCCACAGGTTATGGAATGTTGTATCACATTTTCATTGAATTGTAGATATTGTCTAATTTGTTCTGTAATTTCATCTGTAATCCATTGGTTGTTCAGAAGGGTGTTATTTAATTTTCATGTATTTATGTAGGTTTTGCAGTTTCTCTTGCCATTAATTTCTATTTTTAATGCATTACGGTAAGATAATATGCATGGGTTAATTTCAATTCCTTTGCAGTTACTTAAGCATGGGCTAATACATAGTCTATTTTATAGAATGTTTTATGTGCAGCTGAGAACAATGTGTGTTCTGATGTCATTGAGTAGAACACTCTGTAAACATCCAGTAAGTACATTTGTTCACAGGTTTGATTAAGTTCTGTTATTTTGTTGCTTTCTTTTTATCTAGTTGATCTATCTCTTTGTGATAATGGTGTATTAAGTTCCTCCATCACAATTGTGTTATTGCATATTTGATTTTTCATGTCTATTAAGATTTGTTTTATATAGTTGGGTGCTTCTGTGTTTGGTGCCTATATATTTATGATTGTTATCTCTTCCTCTTGAATTTTTCCCCTAACAAATATTAGTGACCTTTTTTTTTATCTCTTTTGATCATTTTTTGCTTTGAAGTTCACACTGTATTTAGACATAATAGCTACCCCTGCTTTTTCCTCGGTTCCTGTCACATGGAATATTGTTTTCCACCCTTTAACTTTCAGTCTATGCATTTCTTTTTTATTTAGATGTGTTTCTTGTATGCAGCATATTGTTGGATCCTGTTTCTTGATCCATTCTTCCAATCTATGTCTTTTAATTGGTGAATTGAGGCCATTTACATTGATGGTTGTGACTGATATGTAATGACTTAACTTTGTTGTTATTTTCCTGTTGTCTTCCTGCTTTCCCCCTTTGTTTAATTGCTTGCTTTACCTGGTGGTTTCTTTCTCTTGCTGTACTGAGAATTGTGATTATTTTCATCTCTATCTAGTATGCTTTCAGTACTCTTTTAGGGTTGGTTTGGTGGACATGAATTTCTTCAGTTGTTCTTTGTCATGGAAGTATCTTATTTCTCCATTAATTTTGAAAGAAAGTTTTGCAGAGTACATCAATCTGGATTGAAAGTTGTTTCCTTTCAGGGCTTGAAATACTTCATTCCAAGCTTGTCTTGACTTGAGGGTTTGTGTTGAGAAGTTGGCCTTGATTCTAATGGATTTTCCTTTGTAGGTGAGTTTTTCTTTTTTCTAACAGCTTTTAGTATTCTGTTTTTATGCTGAATTTCTGGAATCTTGATTATTATATGTCTGGGTGTATATTTATTTGGTTATGACTATTTGGAGTTCTATATGCCTCACTTTTCTTTATATCAGATTCTTTTCCCATGCTTGTGCTATTTTCTGCTATTACTTCTGCAGATAGTTTTTTTATGTTATTTGTGTTGACTCTTGCATTTTAATTGATACCTTTCGTTCTTACATTTTTTTTATTTGCATCATTTTGGAGCTATCGAATTATTATTTCATAGTCCCTAACTATTTTTAATTCTTTCCTTTTGTGATTCTAGCTGTGATCCTGTCTTCAAGGTCTGAAAATCTATCTTCAGTTTCTTTCAAGTGGCTTTGCCAACTTTCAATGGAATTTTTAATTTCCTGGATATCTCTTTGAACTTCTTTAATGCATTCTATTTCTTTCCTATGTTGTTCATTCAAGGTTTCTATCATTTTTCCATGCTTCTGTATTTTTTTTTTATCTATGTCTTCTCTAGCTATGCTGGGCAACTCCTTTATTAAGGTTGTCATTTCTTTGATTATCTGAGAGATTATTTCTAATCTGATTTCCTCTATAGCCTCATGGATTTGTTTCTTTGTTTCACTTGCTATCTTTTTAGAAATTCCAGGTGTGTAACTTCCAGTGACCTCTACTTTGATGTCTCCTGTACTTGTTTCAGATGGGCTGCATGTTTGACATTGCATTTTGCTTTTTTGTTTTGTCATTTTCACCTCTTGGATTAATATTTCAGTCTTCCCAATTCCACTACTCTCAGCTATCTGTCATGTGTCTTTTAGGGTCCTACTGTGTGGTTGATATTCACCCAGTTGCTGGTTCCTATTTAGAGAACTCGTCAGTCACCTGAATTCCTCTTGCAGGCTGGTTGTGTGAGTCCTATATTCTTTCTAGGCTGACTATCCTAGGTGTATTGATGTGAGCCAACCCTCAGCTTATATTGTTACTGTGGCTTCAGCTGTTCCAGGCCACCAGCCCCACCTGTCTATAGTGTGCACCCCAGCTGTGACCCTGCTGTGTTGCTGTGGGTCTCGCAGGCACAGTCAGGTTTCTCCAATACTGGGGAGGCCTCACTGGTGTGCTTGTAAGCCTACACAGGCATCTCTGTACAGAAGAAGGATTCACCCGTGCTCTCCCCAGCCTGCCAAGGCCCTCTGGGTGGGGGAAGGGGTTGCTGAGGCTCCCACCAGCCCATGGAAGTACTGCAGGTCATGGAAGGGTTTGCTGATGCTCCTGTGGACTGCTGAGGTTGTCTGGGTGCAGGGAAGGTGTGGTCAAGGTTCCCATTGACTGCTGAGGTCATTTGGGTGACGGGGAGGTGTGGCTAAGGCTCCTTCCAGTGGCTGAGGTTGTCCAGGTGTGGGGGAGGGGCAGTTGACAATCCTTTGGGCTGCTGAAGTCATCCAGATGAGGAGAATAAGTCGAATATTTTGTTTTCAATGGATGGCATGAAACAGCCTATTGATTTTGTATCACACTGTATAAATTGAAAAATTAGAAAATAAAAGGATGTTTCCATTGAAACACTAATCCAAAGAAAATGCATGTATCCAAAATTAGAGAAACCACAAGAAAAAAATAAATTGCCATTTCAATTGGCAGTGACCCAATCTAATTTAAAACTTTGGTAATTAAAGAGAAAAGATGCAGCAACTGTCTGGCAAGTGTGAGGTCCTGAGTTTGAGTCTTGATACCAAAAAAAGAGATAGAAAATTTAAAACATATATCCTATTTTTGAATTATAAAGTATATTTTACCAAACCAAATAAACCTTTATGTGTAGGAAATTTCTATTTTTTATAAGAATGACAGCTAATAAATGACTAATAGCGTAAATAATTTGCCACTATACAACACCTTCTAAGGAAAATATCACCTCAAACAGGAATTTTAAATGGATAGCAAAACTACTAGTCTTACAGTTGAGAAAACAATAAATTGTGTGTTCACATCAAAATAATGCCAGTTTAGTTTTTACTTGCTAGAAATGAAGTGTATGTGTAAAATTAAGGGCTCTGGCTGCCAACTACTCTACATAAGCATTGATTCTTATTAATATTAATGGTAAAATAAATGAGATAGTATATGTTTCCTAATCCTATTGCATAAAAGTACACAGTTATCATTCAGGACATGTTTTATGAAACTTGATTAATTTAAATCATTAAAACTTTTTATCTAACTTTAAGATTTAGAATCCACACATGACAATCTACATAGTACAACACAGAAGCAGAAGGGTTTGACTCTGTAAGATATCAGGCCAGGTCTTGGCAAAAAAATGAGTCAGTAAAAGTAACTTGATAGGGATGCTGGGCATGGTAGGCCACACCCATAATCCTAGCACTTCGAAGGCTGAGACGGGAGGATTTTCATAAATTTGAGACCAGTGAGTTCAAGGCCTCCCTCAACTACCTAACAAGACCCTGTTTTTTTTTTTTTAAAGTACAAAAAAAAAGTCACTTGCTAGGTAAAGACAAGTGAGGAAAAATGAAAATCACATAGAATATCTGCCTCTGGAATGCATTCTTTGAAGAACAGACTAGTTGTAAAGAATATTTTGGAGACAGTGAAAATAGTGCATAAGAGTATAATATAATATAAAATATATATTATCATGGAAGGTGGAGATCATGAAGTGTAGAAAAAATGTTATAAGCTGGGTGTGGTGGCACACGCTTGTAATCCCAGCACTCAGGAGGCTGAGGCAGGAGGATCGTTGCAAGTTCGAGACCAGTCTGGGCTACAAAGTGAGCTCAAGGCCAGCCTGAACTGCATAGTGAGACTGTGTCTCCAAAAAAGAATTATGAAATGTAGCATATATAGCATAATTTAATTTTCATTGAAATGAATATTTGTATACAAATTTATATTTGTATACAAATCATTTGGGAGGATACACCAAGAGGTAAGAAAAGCAGTGCTCTGTTTGAGATTGGGAGTAAGTAGTTTCTGTTCTTTTCTTTCCTTTCTTTTCTTTTGGCAAGTTTTGTTAGGAAAATACTATTTAGTTAAAACAAAATATCATCATGCCTATATATCACATTAACATATCCAGAGACCATTCTGATGATTCAAACTGGTAACGAATGTTGACCTAGTACATGCCGTGGCAGGCTGTATGAAGATTATTTTAAGTGAATGTATTGAGAGGGTGAATTTGGACATGTGTGAAATTATTTCACAGACAGTAAATCAAATGAAATATAAAAACAATCCAATAACCTGCAGCTGGCTCCAACTGTACTTCCTTTAATGATCCCCAAAGAATTAAGGGACCCTGACACATTTGTGCTGAAGGTGCCATCAGGTTCCAGAGATGTGTCTGCTTCTATCGTCACTATGAAGACTGAACTATCAGGAAGGTAAATCCTGACACTCTTCAAGTGGTGACACATCATGAAATATTCAGAATGGAGCCATCTCACACATCTCCTCAGCCTCTTTAACACTTTATGTTGCATTTTATGACTCAGCATCTGGACTGCTTTGTTAATGGGAAGGAAATATCTGAACTGTCTGATTGCCAAAGCAATAGAAAAGAAATGCAGTCATTGACTTTTCCTCTTCGGAAACTTTCTGCCCATCTGGTTGTATTATTTTATTTCTTTGTTTAATTTAATTTGCTTTCAAAAAGCTTATTAATTTTACATGAGAAACAACAAATTGATAGCAACATATTATTTCATATATGTATAGAAATAAAACATCTCAAAACTTCATTATATGGTCAGTCAGCACATCTACTTGCCTATTAAAAGATAATAAATGTCCATTCGAAGCCTGCATTTTCCAAACCAGTAGGAATCTGTCATAAATAATAAATATGTACTAATGGTCCCTTTTGAGTTGTCTCTAAAATGAAAGACATTTTTCAAGTTTCCATTCATCCAGAATCATACGTCCTAAAGATTTCTTTCTGGAGGAAAATAGTCTCAATAGCATTTTCAGGTTTTGATCTAACAGTGTCTTCCCAAGTAAAGGCTATCTCCTTAGTTTATGAGACATTTATCATAATGGCCAAGACTTTAGTCTTCATTTGGAGAAGGTTTTACTGCAAAGAATCCTCATTATATTATAATGAAGAAGAATGAGTGTAAATGTGTGTTTGAGTGTATGTAATATATCACTCATGTATTTGTGTATATTTTTTATTTTAGAATGAAAAAATAAAAGCAACGGTACAGACTTTCAGAAAAAGATAATAGGAGATTAACAATAGTGAAGGTATTAAATATTGTTATCTTCAAAGTAGTTGATCAGATTACAAGATATAGGCATGAAAAAATGATTAATGAAAGTACAACCTATTATTTTTGATGAACTAATGGAAATTAGTAGTAAAATTATCTATCTTGTGCACCCATTTTTTTTTTTTTTTTTTTTTTTTTTTTGCAGCACCAGGGATCAAACTCACAACCTGGCGCCTGCCTGACAGGCACATAAGCCACTGAGCCAAACTCCCAGCCCTGGTTTTTTGAGGCAGGGTTGCACTGTGTAGCTCAGGCCAGCCTTGCACTCACGTTGTAGTCCAAGCCAGCCTCGAACTCACAACGCTTCTCCTACCTTAGCCTCCAGAGTGCTGGGATTAAAGGAGTGCACCACCACGCCTGGCTGCAAATGTGCACCCATGTTTATAACAGCATAATTTGAAAGAGCTAACCATTGGAAACAATTTAAATGCCCATCAGCTACAGAATGGATAAAAAAAAATGTGATATTTTTATACAATGAAGTACAGAATGGATAAAAAAGATGTGATATTTTTATACAATGAAGTACTACTCAGCTTTAAAGAAGGATAAACTATAGGCTGTTATATCTAAATAGATGCAACTTGAGACCATACTCCTAAGTGAAATAAATAAAACTCGCATGTGTAAACATCATATTGTCTCCATAGTATAAAAAAATTAAAGAGTAAATAAGATCCAAAATGTATAATAGATATTGTGAAAGTGAAAGGGGAATAAATTACTTAAAAAGACTGAACAACTGGGATGGGGGGAAGGAGAAAACAAAGAAAGGAAATGATTATATGTATTTATACAGATATATAAAACCACTATGATTTTTAACCTTATTTGTTCAATCTTCATTATGTCTTAACTTTCATCGTATTTTCAGGGCATTATTAGAGTTTTAGTCAAATAGTTATATAAAATAATATTGTCAACATATTTTTACTGTGAATTTTAAACCAAATTCTTAGCCAGGCATGGTGGTCCATGTCTCTAATCCCAGCTCTTGGGAGGCTGAGGCAGGAGGATCATTGTGAGTTTGAGACCAACCTGGACTACAAATTGAGTTCAAGACCAGACTGAACTGCATAGCAAGACCTTATCTGAAAAAACAAAAGAAAGAAAGAAAAAAAGAAAAGAAATAAATTAACCAAGTTCTTCATTTACCATTTATATAACATTATAAATAAAAAATCAAACCCTGCTGATCATTTGGTAGTTAAATGAACATTGGTAGCCCTATAGAAAGACAATGCAAGCACTGGAAAAATGAAATAGCTGGTAATCAGTATTACTTCAAAAGTGATTTTTTTACCCCTAGAGGGCCTACACAGGAAATGGAAACAGGGTTGGTGTAGGTGACAGAGTGGAGGACCTTGTATTGTTATCTAGTGAATAGAGCTCAGGAATGATTCTAAACATCATATAATGCATAAGATATTCCCCTACAACAAAGGATTATTCCACCCAAAACATCTAAAGTGTCAAGGTTGAATCAAGTTGATCTACATGTATACAGGCAGATAAAATGTATATCATATATTTAGTTAAATAAAAGCATTTTATAAGTTCTCAAGTTAAATATTTGTAACCAGAACAAACCTATATCCTTTGTGATCATAAAATTGAGACATTGCAGACTTTAGGCAAGGTATTTTATATATTTATTTTTATGTTAGGTTATTATTAGATTCTCATAACACCCATAGGTATAGTTAGTAATTAACTATCTGTTGTTATCAGGGATTGTAAGGAGAATAATTACATACAGCACACATGATTTGTAGTATTATTTATAATGGTCACCCAGAGTTAAATATAAGAAAGTGCAGGAAATCTGTCCATAACACTAAAGACCTAGATAATTCAGCTAAGGGTGTGGATCTCACAGCAATGTCCTGCATGAGTCCAGCTGAAGACCTGGAGCCCATAGCAATACCTCCCACAAGTCCAGCTGGAGGCCTAGAGCCCACAACAAGAACTTATGCAACTCTATTTCACAGATCCGCACTGGGAGGGCCCAAAGGTCAGTGCTGGAAACTGGAAAATCTCTGCCAATGGGGTGAAGGATCTGTGCCGGTAGGTTGAGAGTTCTACACTGGAGCCAAGAGGCAATGCTCAAACTAAGGGCCAGGGCTCCCCCAAAAAGTACCACAGCCATCCTCAGTGACAATGAGGTTCTGAGCTCCTCTGACAATGAGAACAATCAAGTATTTATCAGGAAACCAGTATGACAACTACTCCTGGAGACTGAACAGCACACATCTTCCCCTCTGGAGCCAGAAAGTGATGCTCGAAGTAAGGACTAGAGCTCCCCCAAAGTGAACCACAGCCACTCTCAGTGACAAGGTTCTGAGCTTCTCTGATGATAATAGCTGACTTCATACCAGTGAAGCCAGCATGACAAGCTCCTCCTGGAGAACCAACAGCTCCAAACAACACCACTTAGGAGAATGCATAGGCTTCTCTTCTTCTCCACATCTCCTTTTTATACTGGCAACAGTCCTCAGGTGGGCCATCAACACTCAGCACCATGCTCATTCAGTTTGTTACAGGCAGCTGAGTTAATTAGAAATATTACAGGCAGTCAGACAGGGCTGGGCCCTCAAGGAAACTGGCACAAAGGACCATATGTTTTGTGACCTTGGAAGAGAAACACACCTCTTGCTGTGGGCCAGATCTCAAGTCAGAAGGCAAAACAAATGCAACCACACCCTAAGTATAAACATTAGGGATTAGGTATGGATCACCTAGAGAAGCCAGGAATTAACATCCCAACCCCCTACAGAAAGAGTCACTCATCCATAAGAATCCTTGCTTCCTACCTGACTCGCTTCCCCAATTGTCCCTGATTTGGTCAATTTTACCTAAACAATTAATCTTATTGGTTGACCACAGTTCTATCCCAGCTCAAGTCCGTCTGCTTTGCAAGTTCCCAGTTTTCCCCATCATAGTTTTACTCTAAAATCACTAGAAGAGACAGAGTCTTTGGCAACCCACTCAGGACCCCTTCTGTCTCTCCCTCAGACAGAAGTTCTCTTTCTCTCAATAAATATTTCTGTTCCTAACCTCAGTTGTTCCTAAAATTCATTCTTCGATTTTAGAGAACATGAACTCGTACTGCATATACAGTAGGTCGGGAGTTTTGTTCCCCTGTATCAAGTTCAGTTGGTGTTTATGTTGACCGTCAATTACCAATCTACTACACTATCTATAAGGAAACTGAAAATTTAAAAAAGCAATTTTAAAATCTGTCTTGGGGCTATAAAGTGATACATTCAACTTGTACCTATACAGATGGAAGAATTTGCATAAAAAGTTTAAAAAGATTTATGTCAGAAGGAAGGAGTAGAGGAAGTTCTTGGTCTTTTATTAGGATATCAGGTAAACCCATTGTTTACAAATAAGGTAATATTGTGTGGTATTTTGTAAAAACTAGGGAAAAAAATTTACGAAGATGATACATGAAATTTTCATAATGTTATATGTAATCCAAACTAAGTTACAACATTATTTCAAGGAGAAATATCAAATAACACTGTACTGGGAGATTTTAATGTATTTTCCTAGAAACATACAAATCAAACATTTAGAGTGAAAAGGTACTGTGCAGTGATAGGCAAAAATGAACTCCAAGGTAGAGAGTTCTACACACAAGAAATTAAAATGTGTAGCCGGGTGCGGAAGCGCACATGGAAGCCAGCGCGGGAGAAGCCGAGCTGGGAGGATCTCCCCAAGTCTGAGAGCAGGCTGGGTTATACAGTGAGCTCACCGAAAGCCTGAAATACAAACTGAGACCCTGTCGTGAAACACAAAAGCAAAACAAAACAAAGCATATTATTTTGTTCTGCTTTTTTAAAAAAGACTTCACCGAAATAAATATTTGTTGAAGCATTCTCGCAAATGTTTCACCATTCTCGCAAATGGAGTCTAGTGAGGAGTAGTATGTTTCGGTACTCCAACTCTATACCCAGTACATAAAAACACTCATTTTGAACTTGTTGAGCTACTTCTTTTATTTATATCTACGTTCCTATATAAACTCATAGCCATACCTATGAACTTCCTACTGTACAATATGATAACTGAGTGCCATGTACCCTCTCTCAAATAATAAACACCCATTTCTTGGCCTGCTGTAGCTATAATTTTTAGTAAATCAGTATTACCATCCTTAGCACACCAATGTAGTAAGCAGCAACTGAAATATACTTTTACTCTGCGGTTTTTCTAAAGTTAATGAGTAATAATGTTGGTTTCATTTTCTTTTATACTATCCCTGATCTCCAGATTATCAGCTAAAACGCTCAACCTAATACTGTTAAGCACATCAAATACATTGCCTATATGTATTTTTTTCTTGCAATCTTCTCTCCTGTCTCTCTTTAATACTCCTGCGGGAACTTACTTCACGCATGCATGACGAGGGGGCGTGTTTGACTTGTAACCGGGCACTGCAGAACCTGCCTGCTCTAGGGGAGCAGTGGTTAAATAGGGGACCTTATGTAGTAAATGTTTGTTTTTGTTGTTGTTGAGGTGCTGGGTATCAATTCCAGGTGATCATGAATTTTAGACAAGTGCTCTACCACAGAGCTACCTACATTCCTAACCTACCCTCTTTTATCTTCCTTCCTTCTTTCTTTCCTTTCTTCCTTCCTTCCTTCCTTCCTTCCTTCCTTCCTTCCTTCCTTCCTTCCTTCCTTCCATTTTTCTCCTTTCTTTGTATCAGTTCCTAGATCTCTGCTTTCAGAAAACGATATATATTTCAATGTGTGGGACTTTCTGGTGGTCTGTGACACCAATTAACCTCTCTGTTTATTCTTCCATTGTTTAACCTTCCATAGTTATGCTTCTTAACTACTATGGCTAAAGAGATTTAGGTTACAATTAATTAACATGCTGATAAAACACAACAAAATCCATGTAGTGTAAAATTTGCTATGTAAAAAGAGTATTGGACAGGCCAAGCAACAGTTACCAGATTCCTGGTGATTCCCAGAGCAGATTGTGGCCATCTCAGTCGTTTCCCCCACTGAATCTGTATCATCCTGTGACAGTAGAGTGAGCCTTTAGCACATGTGCCACAGCAAGCAAGCAGAGCTCTGTCTGTCCACACGTGACCCAGATGGCCCCAGTCAAGTTTTGACAAATTATCAGCATGCAGATAACAGCAAAGATTACATTAATCATGCAAAAACATGCCAAATGCCCATGTTTACTTTTCAATGAAAGCTGTTTGTATCATTGAAAACCCTGTTATTGTGTTTTTCTTTTAAAACAGAAGATGTTAATGTTTGGGTTGTTTATTCTAAACTAAAACCTCAGTATTAAGGTGTTAGCACTTTGCCACAAATAAGTGGACTTTGGGTTGCAGTTTGGGCACTATCTCTAAAAAGTTCACTGTCACTGTCCTGTGAGATGAGATGGAGGAAGTAGTACTCAGTAGTGTTAATTTAAGCTTCATTGTTGTCATGCAGAGCTCCCAGGGGTATTTGATTAACTCTCATTTCCTAGTGAAACTGCATCTCATCAATTGCCTATTGCTCCTCAATTATGCTGATTTACCAGTTACACATTTCTCACTAAGGTTGTTGAATTAATCATATCCATGACCAGATGCAGGAGTTAGATCTGGCACCAAGTAAACAAGGTAGGATATTTATTTATCCTCCAAACGGAATCCTGTTAGACTTTCCTTATATTGGTTTACTAAGGTGTATTGATCCAAAGATCAAATCTCAAGTATCCTTAAGCCTGGAGCAAAACTACAGATTAGCTGTTAAACTTGCCATAAGAGTAACTGTGTGGAAAGGCAAAAGCTGAAGTTCATTGCTACTTAGTCATTCAATTTTTACTTTAGAATTTTTAAACTTAGACAATTTGTCTACCATACTTCTCTTCTCCTCTACAATTGTGATCCTTGTGGATTTGCTACATCAGCCGTCTTGATGGGATTAAGTGAAGAAGCAGAGAAACAGCCTCTTGTTTATTCTGCTGTATGTAAATATAACCATATCAGTTCTTTGGATACAGACATATTTTAAATCACAGGAGAAAAACCAAAATAAATATTGATTTGAAGCATATAAATCAATTTTATAAGGAATTTAAAAAAATATTTATAGTGTTTTCAACAGTCAACAAAAAGTGACTTTAAAGTAGCTTTTATTTCAACTGGACATTTGTTGGTTTGAAAAACATTTCTCAAATTTAGAACCACTTAAGAAACTCTGTGTGAACACTAAATGTAAACACTATGGATATGCTTTAAAAGTCTGCTGATCTTTTAATACAGTGAGTATTCAGAAAAAAATAGTTAATATTAAATTATATTTTGAATAAGTTATATACAATACAATGCAAGCAATAGTATAATTACACCATCAGAAGCATAAATTATGAAATATCTGCTAAATGTTTGCTCACAGAACACCTCTGGCTTTTTTTTTAAAATGAGAATAAAGCCAAGCAAAATAAAACAGAATAAAGCCAACCACAACAAACCACTGTAAGTGACACAGGACTTCAAAGCAATAGGAAATGAACAGTGGTTACCATAATGCCTCTCATTGTCTTCAAAATAGCTGCAGATACCTTCAAACATAGTATAAGTCAAGCAAACTGAGCAGAATAAAACCAATAAAAACAAAACAATGAATGCAATAAAGGACTTCAAAACAAGATGAGTAAATCCAAAATGGCCACCATAATATATCTTGTTATCTTTGAAATAGTTGTCCATGCCATCAGATATAATAAAATCAAACAAACAAAACAGAATAAACCCCAACTCAACAAAACAATGAATATGACACAGGACTTCAAAACAAGATGATAGGGAATTAACAATGACTAAAAACCATCAGAAGGAGATCACTCATAGATGCTACATTGCTTATTATTATCCTCTGAATAGATGATCAGACTACTGGCTTTACACCTGAAAAGTCAGTGAAACACTAAACACTACAAGCATTAAATTGTATTTTACCTCAATAGCTATCATCACAACCTGTGTTTCTCTGGATCAGCAGGTTGCTTACCACAGCAGGGTGGGAGTTGGCTCTTCTTGTTTCCCAGTCCATATGCCAGAAGGGGCTGGCATCTGGCTGTCCTCTCAG
>RJWM01010245.1:0-64477 GCA_004363535.1 Dasyprocta punctata
ATGCTATTGATTTTTGAGTGTTGACTTTGTATCCAGCTATGCTACTGAATTTTGTTATTAAATCTAGGAGTCTTTTGGTGGAGTTTTTGGGGTCTTCTACATAAAGTATTATGTCATCTCCAAATAATGATAATTTAGCTTCTTTCTTTCCTATTCTTATACCTTTTCTTTCTTGCTCTTGTCTAATGGTTCTAGCTAATGTTTCCAGAACTATACCAAATAGGAGTGGTGATAGTGAACATCCTTGTCTTGTTCCAGATTTTAGAGTAAAGGTTTTCATTTTTTGTCCATTTAGTATGATGTTAGCTATTGGTTTGTCATAGATGGCTTTTATCAAATGAAATAGACCTTCTATTCCAATTTTCTGTAGCGGTTTTTTTTTTATCCTGAATGGGTTTTACACTTCATCAAATGCTTTTTTTGTGTATCTATTGAGATGATCATGTGGTTTTTGCCCTTGGCTTTGTTAATGTGGTATATTGCATTTATTGATTTGCATATTCTGCAGGCCTGGGATGAATCATACTTGCTCATGGTGTATAAAATATTCTTGATGATTTGCTGCATTCTGTTTACCAGTATTTCACTGAGGATTTTTTGCATCTATGTTCATGAAGGAGATTGTCCTGTAGTTCTGTTTTTTGGTTGGATCCTTCTCTGACTTTGGTTTCAGGGTAATGTTTGTTTCTGGGAATGAGTTTGTAAGTATTCTTCCTTTTCAATTTCATTAAAGATTTTGAGGAGTAGTTGCATTTGATCTTCTCTAAATTTCTTGTATTCTTTAATCTTTTTAAAGAAAAATTCTATTATTATGGTTCTGTTTCATTGTGAATAAATCAGATGCTTTTTTTTCCTAGTATCATTCAAGGTAGTGAGAGAATACGGGTGAATTGAAATCTTCATGCCACAAAAAAAAAATAAATAAATAAAAGCCCTTTTCCCATCATATTACACACTTCTACATCAAGTCTCCCAGCAGATTAGAGTCAGCTTTCCCTCTCTTCCTGCCTGTGACTACATTACATGCCAAGAGCTGCTGAGAAGGGCTATGACCTACTAACAGAAAGCCAAAGGGACATGGAGTGACCAAAGTTCCATCTGAGAAATCATCCCCTAAATAGTCATGAACTGACTGACAGAGGACAAAAGGATCAGCTAAGCTCATACCGTGCCAGGGCAAGGCAGGTGTATTCATTATCAAAGTTCTATATGTGACCGACCACACTCACCACAGAATTCCAGAGTTACACAACCTTCTGTGACAAAAAAGAAAACCACCTTTCAGCACAGTAGTCTGACAGGGCATGGATAGGATGATCTGCTGTTTTATCCTAAGTCTCCAGCAGTCACCAAGTGAAGGGTAGTTTTAGTTGGTGGTTTGGTTCTCAGTAATTTTGCTGGCCCTGAGTAGAGGTTAAATGCCAGTTCTCATGGGCCAACAAGAAAGAAACCAGGGCTGTGAACAGGCGTGTGGGAGGTATGAGAAATTCCATCCTGCTGGACAGAAACAAACCAAAGTGACATTCAGTAGAGGAAGCTGCTTGTTTGATTTTAGCCATTATCAGCTTCAGAATCTCAGTCGCTAAATGCAAATCACTTACCCAGCCCAGAAATCTTTAAGACACCACCAGCAAAAAGAAATTGTGAAAAATGATTACAACTTCTGCTATGTAGCTCCACTCCAATTACCACACAGTTAAATTAACTTAGGCATATGATACTTGTTTATAGCAAACTAAAAGATAAAACTAGGATTCTTAGGTAAATACTTTTTGACAGGCATAACTAAGAGATAGGCAGTAGAAACAGAGACACCTCTCTTTCTTTCGGTGCTCTGCTGAGTTTTTCCTGGTGTCCCAGGCCTGCTTTTCTTGTCTTACTCCAGGCTATGCTGTGGTGATGCAGTCTTGAGGGCCGAAAATTCTCAACTGTGACATTATCCCAAGTCCACTTTTAAGTATCGACTCTGGAGACACAGCAGTGAGGGTTGCAGCTGTTGCATGACTCTGCCAAGGGCTGGTTTCTCATAGTCCCCAATAACTTCTCCCTCTTTTTAAAATAATTCTGAGGCTCAGAGAATTCTCTCCACTTCCTGTCACAGAGCAGTCATGTGCTTTGAATGGGAAAAGTAATTGTCACAAAGCAGGATAGAAGGAGCTGGCGTTGGTGGTGTACACCCGCAATGCCAGCCTTTGGGAGGCTGAAAAACGAGGATCACTGCAAGTTTCACAGCAAGTTCAAGGGCAGCCTGAGCTACATCGTGAGATCTTGTCTCAAAAGACCAAAAGAAATAAACAAATACAGCGGGACAAAATATGGATCTCAGGACTGTTCTTACACTATACCTCAAGGGGCTGCAAGACCCAGTAAGGGTGCCACTGTGGAACCAGTTCGCTTCCCCCTGAGGGTACTGTGAACAAGCACTTGAGTGGATTTATTTGTAGGATGGTCAGCTGGTAGAATTTTCTGGAAGAAGTGACTTCGGGTTAGTTGCTATTCTCTGGTCACCTGCTCAGGTCCACAGTGTTGGTGCTAAGTTTGAGCAAGAAATAAAGAGAAAGAAACTACTAAGATACCTGCTGTCTCATACTGACTCATGCCAATTAGGAACATGTCCCCTTCCTCCAGAAAAAGAACTGCTACAAGCTGCCCTCTCCATGTGGGCCATTTCCAGGAAAGAGCCCCTTTGAACACCAATTTTTAAAAGAAACTGCTCTTGCCAGGCACTGGGCTTGGTCAGAATAGTCTGGACACGATGTCAGGCCCAGTCTGGTCCTCTCAGTGGTCACAAAAGCATAGGTGTCCATGCAGCTCCAGAAGAAGGTTTGGGCATGAGGTGCTGTGACTCAGTCTTTTCTGTGTCAGGCCACTTGGCTAAGATGCTACCAGCTAGGGCTGGGGATGTAGGTCAGAGGCAGAGCGATCGATTGCCTGGGACTTACAAAGTCTTTGCTTCAATCCGAAGCATTCCCAAAATAGAAAATATTATTACTGGCTGGTGAAAGGAGCTCTCCCTCTAGGTACCTTCATGTATATCATGTCAGTTAATCATTTGAGAAGTTGACATTTTACAGATGAGGAAACTAAATCTAAGGTTAATATATTGCCTGAGATTGATAGTAAGATTCTGATCTTTATTTTGCTAGGATAAGTATGTTGCCTGAGATTGATCAGATTCTGATCTGTATCTTGCTATTTTTACAGCAATCATTATTCTCCTTTCCTGGTTTATTTTCTCCATACCAACTTATTTGGACAGTCATTGGTAAATACTTAAATAGTGCTTTAAGTTTTTCTGGAGGAGCCGGGAGTTTGGCTCAGTGCCTTAAGCGCCTGCCCTGGCAGGTGTGAGGTTGTGAGTTCAAGCCCCGGTGCCGCAAAAAAAAAAAAAAAAAAAAAAAAAAAAAAGTTTTTCTGGAGGAAACAGTATATTAACACAAAATGTCAATTGTTGTCATCGGGATTTTCTTCAGTTTAAAAAAGTCACTTTAGAGAAGATAACCCGCCTGTCTTCCTGGTGAGTGTGTGTGACCACGTGGACTCCCAGGAGAGAACGATGTGCCTTTTGAGAACCCGCCATGTTGGGCAGAGAGGCAGCAACCAGAAGATAACCCACCTGCCTCCCTGGTGAGTGTGTGTGACTGTGCAGACTCCAGGAAGAGAAACAGATGTGTGTCCCATAGGCCTACCGGTGCACAGGCTACAAATCAAGGACTCCCCCCCACACACCCCATCCCACCTCCCATAAGCAACCTGCTGGCTCAGAGAACTGGCTAAGTTCATAGCAACTAAGGTCCATAAAGCAACTAAATGCTTGTATTGTTAGGTTATTTTGCAGGCTTGGTGCCCACAGTCTGAGCATTTCTTGGGAAGATGACATTGTGCAGTGTGGCAAATATGTGGGATTGTCCTCTGTCTTGTCTTCGAGCCCCAATATCATTCTCATTGTTTTGTTTAATTTTGTTTAATTTTCGTTTCTTTTTTTTATCTTCATTTCATATCCTGTTTTTATTTTTTTTGTGTGTTTTGTTTTTGGTTTGTTTTTGCTATACCTGATGGAATGGTCAACTATTCTGAAAAGAACAAGATACACTATAGTAGCTATTGTTTACATGGTATCTCTCTTTGAAGTTCCATGCCAGTTCTACTGCTTTGTTTTGGTTCTGTTGTCCTTTGTTGGATTTTACTATCTTTAAAATAAAATAAAATAAAATAGAATAAAATTTTAAAAAGTCACTTTATGCATCCTGACAGGTTCATGACTTACAGATGGTTTTAATTAAAAGTCTCCCATGCTAAATTTCACACATGCTTCCAAGAGAGATTCCAAGCTAATAAACTAGGGAACTTTCTATTTGCTAAGATTACACTTTGCCTGATTACACCTTTATTTTCTTTCTTTCTTTCTTTCTTTCTTTCTTTCTTATTTATTTATTTATTTATTTATTTATTTATTTATTTTTGACAGGATCTCACTACATTGCTAAAGCTGGTATCAGCTATCAACTCCTGGTGAAATTCTTTTCTGAATCTCCAGAGCAGCTGTGACTACAGGTGCATGCCACCAACCCCAGTTCATAGCTGATTTCTGGGATGACACAAAATTGTCAAGCACTCCTATGCTCTGCCAGCAATCACCGTGGAGTAAGTTTCTGTGATAGAGTTTCTGCAATACTTGATAAAGTTGCTGTGCTGTTGTGCTCAGAACTCAGAACTAATGGCTCCTTTAAATTCTTATTGTTAGTTACTAAAGTTTGTCAAGCTAAGTATCGTGTTTCATATCTTAAATGTTACAAGTGGTTGTTAGGCTTTAGAGACAACACAGAACTGCACAGTTTGATTAATCTTACATAATCTTTGGCCTGGTTTATTAAAAGTTTGCCTTACGTAAGACACTGTACTGCATCATATTGTTGGAGGACAAAGGGAGCATTTAGTGATGGTCTCTGCCTTCCTGGAATTTACACAAAGAAAGGAAAAAAGCAGAGAGTTTTGCATACTTTAGCACCCAACAATAACTGTTGACTTTTTATTTGTAGTCAGACAAGACTGGCAACCAAGGACTATTTCATTTCTCTCCCTGAGTTTACCAGAACCTAACTGAATTGGAAAATGTTATTTGCTTTAACGAAACAATTTACTGTTTTGCAACGTTAAGTTGTGTCAATCAAGCAAATAAAGGAAGAAAGCCTTATTTATAAAATTGCCTGCTTCTGATTTTACTTCATTGCTTTTCTGGCTCCAAGAGAGGAAGAAAATGAAGCTTTTTGTGCTTGGTGTTTTTCTGTTTTTATATAGTACTCCAGCCTGGACAAAAGATAAGCATTATTACATTGGAATTATTGAGACAACATGGAATTATGCCACTGACAATGAGAAAAAGACACTTATTTCAGTTGACAAGTAAGTCACTATTTTTATTGCTTATGGATTGAATATACAATTAATGAATTTAAACATAAAGCCAGTGAGATGAAATATTTCTTTAATGTGTTATACACAGAAACTGCAAAGCATAGGCTTGAAATTCAAGATACTTTAATCAATCTTCTCTATATTGTGAATATTTTTCATTAGACAGCTAACCCAATCCTATCATGTTGGTCTTGGTGAACAGTGTTGGCTGACTGGTCATTATTGCATCTCCCATCAGTATGCCTTTTGTCTGATGATGTAGAAGATTTTTAATTTGAACAATGACTATATGGGATATTATGTTTATGACACCATACACTGCTTATTAATGGCATGGATGAAATTTTAAAAATACTTCTAAACATCATTTATAGAAATAAAAGATAGTTTTAACAAATATGATTCTTCCTACTACTTGTTGGGTCACCTTGCACAGTGAATGAATGGAATTCATCTTTCACAGCTTCAGAGTTCCTACCTGTACAAGCGGATAGTAATCACACCTCATAGCATCGTTCAGAGTGAGTGCATATAAAACTCTTTAGTACAGCACCATATTCAGCAATCATATGTATATACCAAAAGGGTCAGATACTCATTTTCATGACCCTGAAAAAACTCTTTGTGGTTTGAATGTATGTTTTCATGTTTAGTTTGAAAGCTTCTTTGTGTCTAGCAATATTCACTGTATATAATAAATATCCTTGAAGTATTTTTTTAAATAATGGAACTTTATTTATACTGAGGCCATCATTTTAAATAATATTAATTAAACATTTACCCCAAATGGAAGTTGTGCATCCAAAACCAACATTCATTACATTGACAGATGTATTGTAATGGTGATTAAATACAAATCAGCCCAATGACCAGCAGCTGCAGAGACTGTATCTTTAAAACACGGTTAAGTATGCCAAATACCATAACTATTGACTCATTAATGAATATATACCCTTCTGTTTAATTTTATATATGATTGAAATTTCATGTAATAATAAATCTATAGCTGGAAATAATATCTACAATACCTAATTACTATGTTATTAAGTTAGTAATTACAGTAAGGAAAATTCTGACCTAAAGATAACTGGGTATAAAGACATCTAGTACATCTTGCAGCTATTATTTTTTGAAATCTGATTTAGCAATAGTATTCTTAGGAGTATTTTGTATTTTTACTGCATCACTAGAAACGTTGTTTTGTATGGATTCAATATTATCCTGGTTAAATAAAATGTAAACTACATATGGCTTTTATTTTTAAAGAAAAAGGTCAGGTATATTAAAGGGTAAAAATGCTACACTCAGAGTATAGCTTAATGGTAGAGCACTTGCCTAGAATGTGCATGGTCCTGAGTTTGACCTCTATTATTGCAATAAATAAATACATAAATAAAAGTGCTGTCTTACTCCATGCTACCATTAACTGCCTGCCATTCTTCATAATCAAAAATCAAATCAGTTTCTTGGGCATAAATTCAGTGCAACAGTTCTCCAACCATGCTCCTATAAAGAAGTCTCTAATTATAGAAATTAGGGAATAGAAGAGTGAAGGAGGTTGGTAAGAATTTGATGGTGGTGGGGGATTCATTTACCCTGCCTCTTCCAGGGTATGCAGTGAGTATAAGTTTATTTACACCATTGTCTCATACTAGGGATATTTAAGGATACTTGGAAAGAAAATTGGGTCATTTTCCAGTTGAAGTTCACCTTTCTTTTTGTCATTGAGCTGTACTATTTTACGGATTCAACAGCAGCCTAGAGTGGCACAGACCCTGGTGGAGTTGGTCACATGGTCTATGACTCTTCTCCTCATACATCTGAGCAGTGATCACAATTTTACAATTTTGCCAATATTTTATTAAACTTTTTGCATAGATGAGTATAGTAGCAACTTGTTGTTCCTTTTTATCCCAGATTGTCCATGGGTTTCACTGACATGTCTAACCCAGTCAGTGAAAAATGATAGAGTATCACTAGGCATGGTTGACTCTCTGTCTTGTGTGATAACTAAAAAGCAGTAGAAATAAACAATATGAGGAATAAAATGTGAAAGAGAGCAAGACGGATGTTAGGTGGAGAACTGGATTTAAGTTGGGTGTTAAGTTGGGTGTTGAAGGTCTGGAGTAATGAGGGAAATACGTGTTGAGATGGCAGGAACTCCATCTGTCATGACCACTGCTTGATCAATAGTACCCAGAACATAAGAGACACTAAATTGATGTTTGTGAACATATGAACACAAATGAATAAACAGTTTTTTTTGTTTGTTTGTTTGCTTTTACTTTTTTTGGCTAAGATGATGGCCTCCCAATTAATAGTTTACTTTTCTGTAATGCCCATATTTTTTATTTCTAATGGGGTAGGTGAAAGTAACTTATTTATAATAGGTCCTGATTCTAAGTTATTTTTAATAAGAGTTAAGAATATATACATAAAAATTAGCAAGTACAACAGTAAGTTCTTGGTCCATAGGAGGCATCAGTTAAATATTTATTGAATTGACTGTGCAATAGAAAAAATAATAATACTATTATCTTTAGGTTACTTTTTCCCAGTGACCTCTAGAAAACTAGAAATAAGTGAAATTTCTTTAACCACCAGAACAGATATTACCAAACCCTTTTATGCTGGATTTTGGAGGTTCTCATTCAGGCTTGGTGAATTTCTTAATATACAGGTTTTACAAACTTTGTTACCTGGTTTTCCAGTCCATCATAGGTTTGAAAAACAAATGATATCGTGACGGTGTCATTATGAGTAGACTAAAAGACCAAGAAACAAAACAGCTCAAATCTCGACGAGGGAAAGAGATAACAAACTGAAACCACACAATGATAATTAAAATGCCCAGTACAATGATAATTAAAATGTGATCTTGATTGATCCGAATGCAATGTGCTCAAAAAATGCTCATCTTTATTAGTGTTATGAGGAGAAAAGTGACTTTCTCCTCATTACATCCTATTTAAGAAAACAGGAAAGCAAACGAGGTATTTAAGAGAAAAATCTTGCACTGAAGCCATTTATTTTGCTTCTATTGAAAGACAGGCACAGTGAAATTTTAACAAGTCTACTTCATTGTTCAGTCGTTTGTGAATCTGGCTGAAGGAGCCACATGGAGTTCACTTGGCAGTGGGGAGGTGCATGAAGAGGGAATTTTATAAGGTGTTCAAGGAAGTAAGATTAAAAAAATATATCTGAAGCGGAAAATTTCTAGAGGTTAACAGGCAGTTTCTGGTTGGCAGAGCCTCCAGTTAGAGGTCAGCTTATGGTTTCTGATTATTTAAGTTTAAATTTCATTCAACTGCTTACATCAAAGTTCGCATTTTGGTTTGCTTACACTGGAATCCAAGGCATTAGAGCTATCTCAGCCTGATGGCCTCCCACTTAATGATTTTTAACACCTTTCCAAAATTAATTTGAAAATTTTTAAATAATTCTTAAAGAAGTACAATTTTTAGGTAAAATTACCTGGAAAATTCACGTACAGTGACTTGTTCTCTTAAGTTGCCAAATAAAAAATCAACAAGTAATAGCTACTGTGCTACAAACACAGTTTTCCCTTTCATACAAGATAGTCCGTATTAAAGAACTAATTAAATGACTACAACATGCATACTTTTCAACCTCTACAATTTATTATCATAGTTTTTATTTTTCCTGAGAATAGTGAAAATGGAAGGTTGGCAATCTGGTATTGCATTCATGTTGTGCTGGTGAAGAAAGCCTTGTTATTAAAAAAAAATTAAGAAAAAGAAAAAGACCTATAGTTCATGTAAGTTGGTGTTATATACCTCAAATTGAGTCTCTATCAAATTCCTATTTCTTTATGATGGCTGTGTGTAGTAGGCCAAATTTCTAAAGCCACCTGCAAAAGATGTCTTGCTCTGAATCTCCGGAAGCCAGGTAGGATGAGCTGTCATTCCCACGATGTACGTTTTAGTCAATGGCAACACTGACCTTAGGGATAAGGTCTGGGTGGCCTCATCTAAATGTGGGGAGTCCTCTGGTGGCAGAAGAGAAAGAGATTCAAAGAGATGAGAGGAGGATTCCACACACTGTTGCTGATCAAACGGTGGAAAAGACCACTTGGGAAGAAGCACGCAAGTGCCTTTAGAGAACAGGAAAAGACCCAAGACCCAAGTAAACAGGAATTTCGATATTGCAGCATTAGTGCACTGAATTCTTCCCATAGCTGGCATGGTCTAAGAAGGTGATTTTTCAACAAGGCTTCAGACACATGCTCAACCAAGCAGACTCTGGATTTCAGCCTCATTATGTCCTGGTCAGAGAATGTAGTCATTAGGCATCAGACTAACAAGTCATAGAACTGTGAGGGTAGAAATGGGTAGTATTTCAAGCTGCTATGTGATTGTTTGTCATGAAGCAATTAAAGTGTAACACATTATTTTTCAATTAATGAAATGAAACTTCCAGAAACTTTTCACCTACAATACTCATATTTTTGGTAACTATGTGTAAGCATTAAACAGAAACCATTTGAGTGAATTCTGAATTTACCAGACAAATAGCATTATTATTATCTTATTAAAGTAACATAGAAAAATTCACTATCATTAAAAACTTACTTCTGGGTCTGAGTCTACCATAAATTATAGGAGCTAGTTTTTTATTTAAGGGAAGGGAATACTAAAAATAGAAACCCTGTTATTGGGAGGGAAATGTATATACTGTAATGAGTAGAAAGGAGCGTATTGCAATTTTCAAGAGGAGAAACTACAATTTAATGCGAATTATTTGTTTGGTTCAAAGACCAATTATAATAGATTCTTGCGCCTGAATAGCTGACTGGCAAACTTCCTGCAAACTTCCAGTAACTGACCCTTTGTCCTCAAGCTGTTCTCCTGAAATTAAATAGACATTCCCTAATGACCTTTTGGTGTTTCTTTGGAGACAGATCATAAGCAAATAGACCGCCCTCCAAATACCACATGATGTGAACTATTTCCTAACTTGATTAAAGGGAATTTTTCACAGTAAACAGACAAGATGGAAAAGCCAGTTTACATACTGCAATGCATAAAAGAGAAATTCCAAATGTTAAAAACTTTCCCTACACTGTATTATAGCTTCAAATCAATTATTTTAAAAGTAACTTTTCACACATCCTCCCACTTCAAGAAGAGACTTTGGTTGAGGTCTTGGAAGAGACCTTGGTTGTAGAGGAGCCAGCTGAAGCCCAGGATTGAAATGCATCCTTCTAAATAACTGTGGTGCATTGCTCACTTATAGGTCCCATTGAGCTATCTAGAGCTGTCATTAAAGTCAGTAATTTAAGGATTGGTTTAAGTTCAAATACCAAATTCATTTTTATTCTTTTCTTACCTTTTTTATTATGATTACTATTTACTAAGCTAAAATATTTAGGAAGCTTTTAGGCAACTACTAATTGGCACTGCTCAAAACTCATACATTCAAAGTCAACTAGCTAGTATAGTGATGAATTAAAAAAAAAGGATGATTTAAATCCAAAGATAATTAAAAAACCCACTCACATTGCATGCATGAATTCTGATCTTCATTTAGGTATACTAAAAGAAATAAAAATGATAGAATAATAAAGTGTCATTAATTTTTACAGAAAAATGCACATGTATATATTACATACAGACTTTGATGTCAAATATCCACACTGACTCCTTTTAATCACACCTTTTTCCTGTAGCTGAGGGTTGTGTCATAGTGAAAAAGTACCTTAACTGCTTTATTATAATATTTCACTTTAATTTTGTATTCCACAATGCTTCTGATATATGAAAATCTTGAGAAATTGACTTCAGTAATATGTGCCACATTTTTATGGTGGCTTCAAATAGTTCCCTGCCATATTCCTGATGTGAAACTCCTCACATAAATAAAACAATGAGGCTAAGCTCCAGCTCTCCATTTCATTTTTGGAGGTGTCCCTACAACAGGCAAACATATAATATGATGTGGTTATTAATTTCCCTTTAATTTAATTTTAATGTAATTTTCCAGAAATGTTTGCTTCTGATAAAGTTGTCTCATTTTCCTTTTCAGGGACCAGTACAACATCTATCTTCAGAATGGCCCAGACCGAATTGGAAGAAAATACAACAAAGCCCTTTATCATCAGTACACAGATGGAACCTTTAGTGCAATTATAGAGAAGCCAGATTGGCTAGGATTTTTAGGCCCTATTATCAAAGCTGAAATTGGAGATAAAGTTTATGTACATTTAAAAAACTTTGCCTCTAGACCCTACACTTTTCATTCTCATGGAATAACCTACTATAAAGAGCATGAGGGTAAGTCCAGCACATGCTGTAGCTGGAATTTTCTCTTACATTTTAGCACTCAAACATCTCTCTGTATTATTTACTTTCTTGTTGCTGGGACATAATATTCGACACCCACAATTTAAAGGAGGAGAGGTTTATTTTGGCTCATGATTCAGTGGGTTCTGTCCATGGTCCTCTGACTTCAAGGCTGAAACCAGAGGGTGGAAGACAATGGTGGAAGAAAACTGCTCAACTCCTGGTGACCAGAAAGCAGAGAGAAAAGGGAGAAGCCAGAGATAAGAATATGTCTTTCCAGATCACACCTTCAGTGACTAACCTCTTCCTGCAAGTTTCTGCCTCTTTATAGCACATTCGGCTATTAACTCATCAATAGATTCATCCACTGAATGTAGTTCTCCTGTGATCCAATCACCTTCCAAAAACTCCACCTCTGGACACATAAGACTTTTGGAGGGCATTTTAGATCTAACCCATAACATTCTCCTTTTGCAAAAGACCTGTACCTGTGTTATTTTAGCACTACACCATTTCACCAAAAAGTACTTTTGTTCATCATTATATTACGCTGTGTTTCCCCTGGTTGTGCAAGTTTGTGTGGTGTGATTGTCATAGATTTCTGAGTGGGCTCAGATACTGCAAGTCAGTGAGAGATGCACCCTTTTCCAATCAAATAATCAGAATAAGAAAATAGACAATATGGTTTATCCTACAAGAGGCAAAGCTCTAGAGAGAAGGGAAAGGACTTTCTTATCCCTGAATAGGGCTTGTCTTATCCCTGAAATTCCTACAAATGTTGATATTGTAGCTGCTGACAGCTCCATCCTAATTTCGGATAAATTCTATCCCAGTTTAGGTGGCATGAGTATTCTCACACATTAGCCAAATGTTACATGCGGCTGAGTGACTCCAGAGTCACAACTGAGGCACAATTAACTGAAGACTCATTTGAATATCAGACCTAGCAGTTATAAATAATGACTCATGCTGGGCATGGTGGCACATTCCTGTAATCCCAGGGTCTGGAGACTGAGACAGGAGGATCACAAGTTCAAAGCTGTTCTGGGGAATTCAGTGACCGAGTGAGACCTTGTTTCAAAGTACAAAATAAAAAATGAACTGACAAAGATGAGATTTGATGCCTGTGATCTCACTCATGGTACAGGCTGAGTGTCTTGTTCAAAATGTTTGGAACCAGAAGTGTTTTGAATTTCAAGGTTTTTTTTCAGATTTTTAGACTGTTTGCATATAATGAGACATCCTGTCAATGGGATCCAAGTCTAAATACGAAATTCATTTTTTATATACCCCTTATAGACTGAAGATAATTTAAATACATATATTCAATAATTTGGGGCATGAAACAAAGCCTCAGGGTATGAAATTTTCATGTTAATCCTCAAATTTTGGATTTTGGAGCAATTTGGATTTCAGATTTTCGGACTGGGGACAATCAACCTGTGCTTAATGATAACATCAAAAGAGGTGGTATTTGTTGTGGTTAAGAGCAAGGACTTTGAATTACTAGTCCAGTGTTGAGTCTCAGTGTATTAGTTACAGTTCTTTAGAAGAAGAGACTCAATAGAAAATATATGTATAATTATGCAAATGGATTTATTAGATAAGCTTACAGGATCAGAGACAAGAGAATTCACGAAGGCCATCAATGTGCTGGAGAGATAGGAGATCCAGCAGCTACTCAACCCAAGAAAATGGGAATACAAAAGGGACCAGGGATACAACACCAGTCCAAGGTCAAAGGTCTGAAACTCACTGGAGAATTGCTGGTGTGAGTCTGTACTGGAAGGCAGTACAGAAGAAGGCAGCACTGAAGAAATGAGACCTGGAGACCGAAGACCGGAGGTGACAGCTGTGAAAGATGCACTTGCTCAAGAAGACTGGATCTCTTCAAAACAGGCACACTTCCTTCTTCCTTCCCTGTTTATTCCATCCAGGCTACAAATCTGTTCATTGGAGTGGCTCTGGCTCTTCCGGTTCTGTTTGCTTGCCTACATGTCAATTGTCCGCCGACACATCTAACACAGTGCTTTACTAATCTGCTAGGCATTTCTCACTCCAGTCAAACTGACATATCACAGTTCATGGTCCCACCCAGCTTCACCTCTTAATGGAGAGGTGATATTTATGAAGGTACTTAAATCGTGCTTTAGGTTTTGTGTGTGTGTGTGTGTGTGTGTGTATAAAGTAGGAGCAATAAAAGTACATAACTTGGTAAAATCAGGTATTATCATAAAAATCAAGGTCATGCTACAGTTCACTGAAATTACAAGGGTCAACTCTGAAAATTAACAGAAAACTAGATTTGATTAATTATTAGTTTTTCTTTTTAAAGAGGAATTATTTTATAAGTTAAATGTTTACAGTAACTCTTTTATCTCTTTTTCTAAACAAAACAATTACATTAATAGCATAAATGACTAATTACCATCTTTTTCCATTTTACAATTTCATGGTACATTAGAAAATTGGCACTTGTTTTCAAATTATAATAATGATATTGTCTTCTTTCCCCTCTTCCTCCCCCTCCTTTGAACTGGGGATTGAACCCAGGGCCTTTACAATGAGCTATATCCCCAGCACATTTTTATGTTTTAGTTTTGAGACAAGGTCTGACTAATTTGCCAGAGTGGTCTCCAATGTGCAATACTTCTGCCTCAGTCTCCCAAATGCTGGCATTATAGTCTTGTACCACTACATTGGGCATTTGTGTTTTTGTTAAAACAAAACAATGAGATAAAGTGCTCTCATTTTTCAAGAGATATATACTCAGGAATTTATGGATATAATATTATTTTCTGAATTTGCTTTAAAATAATTCAGCACTGCTGGGGATAAGAATGAGTGGGGTTATTAAGGAACCAAGATTGGCTGTAAGTTTATTATGGTTAAACTAGGTTTGAATGGTACATGGGAGGTTCAACAAATTCGAAGGTATATGGAGGTCCATTGCAACTCCTGTATTTGAAAATTTCCAAAATTCAAAGTAAAACTTTTTGAATTTCCATTGTTACTTCACAACAAAATCTGATATTATACAAGAAGTTTCAAATTATAAGAAAGGGAAGTCATTTTGCTTGACCTTTTATATCATTATGTCCCAAGGCACAAGCTGCCCTTTACATTGCAAACCAGTATTCACTGTCCTCCTGACATATCCATTATTGCTCCTTGAAGACTCAATCTGTAGGAAGTGTCTACATTCCCAACCCTTAGTCTCTCATTTCTCTGTGTTCCAATAGGAAATCACTGTATCCACAAGGGGCGCCTATTAAATGCTGAAAGTTTGGTGAAAGAATTGATGGAGTACCTATTTCCTGTGTTAAGTAAAAAAAATTCACCTTGTAACTCCGCTGCATGCTCTTTTCTAGGGGCCATCTACCCTGATAACACCACGGATTTTCAGAAGGCAGATGACAAAGTACTTCCAGGACAGCTGTATACGTACATATTGGATGCCAATGAAGAACAGAGCCCTGGTGAGGGAGACAGCAATTGCGTGACTCGGATTTACCATTCCCACATTGATGCTCCAAAAGATATTGCTTCAGGACTCATTGGACCTTTAATAATCTGTAAAAAAGGTACATTTTTTCACTATTGCTCAAATGACCCAATGTCTCTATAGGACAGGATAGTTTGTTTTTAAAATACATCAAATTCTTTTGCGTTGACATTGAGTAAGGGAGAAAGAAGATGAATCTAGAAAAAATGAAGACTAGGGCAAATATGATTAGGAGGTGGAGGTATAAGGGAAATAGACCTTTGTATGGCAATGCTACCAAGGAAGCTAAGCTACAAGAAGGAAGGTCTTTTTGAAAATAGGTCTTCAGTATTTAACTTCCAACAGTGGTATTGAAGAGACAAATGACTTTACTACACATGAGGACTTCATAGGCAGACCCTCAAGGTGACAGAGCTGAATTATCTGCATTAGACTAGTAAATATGGTATCATAGGATTTATTGCTACCACCATGAAAAAGGCGACACAGCTCAAGAACCTGAAATATAATTCTTATTTGAATCATGATTAGTTATCTGAAAAGATTTGTTGGGTCTAAGCTTCTAGCTATATGTACTAGAAAATATGGGCATAGCTTTGAAACCAAATCATCTCATTCTCTAAGAAGCACTTAATAGTTTTGTAGTCCAGGAATATGCTGATATTTAAGTGTCTCCCAAGTAAAGGATGCTGAGCATGAAATTCCCTAATTTTTCCCATGTCTATAAAACAGGAGGGGCTGGTCCAAATTTGTGGCTTCTTAGAAAAATAAATACTAAAAAAAATTTTTAAAGGTATAAATCACCTGAAAACGTAAGTCAAAGCCCACACTAAAAATTTAGATCTTCTAAACTAGACATTTTCACTTCAGGTTCTCTAGATGCAGAAAAAGAAAAAAATGTTGACAAAGAATTTGTGGTAATGTTTTCTGTGGTGGATGAAAATCTCAGCTGGTACCTAGAAGACAACATTGAAACCTACTGCTCTGAACCAGAAAAAGTTGACAAGGACAACGAAGACTTCCAGGAGAGTAACAGAATGTATTGTAAGACTGGAAGACATGTTAACTTTAATTTTTTAATTAATTAATTCTGCTGTGTTTATTCCCTTACAAACTAGGCTCAGTAGCAAAGCATATTGGTTGGACATGTAGTTTGGTATCCTTCTAAACAGGTCAAAATTCAAACACTAAGCCAGGTTAAGCTGCACAACAAACTTGTTCCCAAACTGATTAAGGCTAAAGTATCATCACCTGTGATATAACACATACATAGGTTACATTTATGTATTTATCCTCCAAACTAATTTTAACAATTATTTGAGGCAACCAATTAAGACTATTAAATTAAGTGCTTAAAATTATATTGTAAAATATCTAACCATATTTAAGAAAATATAGCATTGAAGAACCACTAGGTATTCCTTTTAGTACTACATTACCCTGACCAGCCCCCTAACTGGACATCAATTCTTTTTATATTTTAGTTCACTTTGTAACTTCCAGAAATGTCTTCTTTGTAGACTATATTTTTTAAAATTCTGAGACACAAAATAATGAATTTAGTGAGTTTACCTATCTCTCAGAATTTTCAGGAGTAAAGCACTTCAATGCAAAGTAAGCCAGTAAGTGTAGCTTATGTTTGTGTTTAAATTCTTCAAAATAATCTTTAATGCTGAGCATGGGGGCACACACCTGTAATCCCAGCTACTCAGGCTGAGGCAGGAGGTTCACAAGTTCAAGGCCAGCCTGGGCAACATAATTAGACTCTGTCTTAAAATTTTAAAAAGGGCTGGGGATGTAGCTCAGTCATAGAGCACTTGCTTAGAATGCACAAGTTTCTGGGTGCAATCCCCAGTCCTGCAAAATAAATACAAATAAATAAATAAATAAATAAATAAATATTATTTACTCAGAAACTAGAAAACAGAAACAACTGTACTACCAAAGTAGAAAAACTAACTAACAAACAACACGTTTTTTGTTTCCAATTATTGCTTATATCTGACGGAAGAGTCTGCCTTCCATCTTGCCTTTGTTACACGCTAACAGAAATAAACGCTAGGAAAAGACTTCTAGTCTCAGTAGGCTTGTTTTGGCACCAAGGTCACTTCTGTGCTTTTATAGTCCTTCCCCGAAATGATTCCCACCTAGGAAATTGCTTGACCCACCTAGTTTGAACAATGACTTTAAGTTTTTTCCAGGGGTCACGGGTCATACTCCTTCTTGACTTTTAGGTTTTCATAGTTCTGGTCCTTGGTCCTTGCCACCCTTCCCTTGCGTTTCTTTCTTTCTTTTTTTTTTTTTTTCCCTTAATATCACTTCCAACTTTGTCTTCCAATCTTACAGAAGTCTTTTTTTTTATTATAAGAGAAATTCATATCAGAAAATTGATAAATGTTCTGAGAAGCAAAAAGAAGAAATCTAAATCATGTGTACTACCCTAGCAAGATGAATACCAATCCACTAATTACTAAATAGCCTTCAATCTTTTCTCTATATGTATGCATGTCTTGTGTTCATGTATGTGCATATGACTGCATTTACAAACATACACCCATGCAACCAACATATATAGTTTATAGCTAGGAGAGCAGATAGGTTTCATCTCCAGTGTTGTGTTCATCTGCTAAAATGGTATTGGTAAGAATCCTCAGCCTGAATTCAGATTCCAAATGAAAGAGTTCTGTGACTGATGTGACTGACATGAGTATGGAAAAGAGTAATAGCTGAGTGAGCCAGGTATTTTCCATCTCAAATTGATTCTACTGATTCTACTTTTGTAGAGGTAACTATCAGTCTCCCGCGCACCAGTGTTTATTGGTCACACACTCTGCCTTTGACTTACAGCTGTGAATGGATACGCCTTTGGAAGTCTTCCAGGCCTCTCCATGTGTGCAGAGGACAGAGTGAAATGGTATCTTTTTGGTATGGGTAATGAAGTTGATGTGCATGCAGCTTTCTTTCATGGACAAACACTGACTAACAAGAATTACCGTATTGATACAATCAATTTGTTTCCTGCTACTCTTTTTGACGCTTTCATGGTGGCCCAGAACCCTGGAGTGTGGATGCTTAGCTGTCAGAATCTAAACCATCTGAAAGGTAGGACATCTTTACCTGAACTTAGATGCTGGCCAGAAAAAGAATTGTGTCATGGTAACTGTACTAGTGGAGTGATTATTTTGAATTAGAATCTCAAAGCAAAATATTTTTGGAATAATCTAAGTTTTGAATTTGGATTTCAGTTTTAGTCCCATGATGTATGTATCATAAAAAAAAAAAGACTGAAAGACTGAAATGTTAATGAAGTAATGAGATCTAAACAAGTATTCATTTCTAAAAAAGAATAATTGATCCTGCTCTGAAAGCATAGCATTGTACATGGATAGTTTCTTAGTTTTGTAAAATATACAATATTATAAAAATCGTGTTCGTGCATTGTGTTGGGAAGTAGCCTGTTTTTTACTTGTTTGTATCAAGTGTAACCCACTTTGCTCTTTGTTAATATGTGACTACTCCAGCCGGGCGTGGTGGCGCACGCCTTTAATCCCAGCACTTGGGAGGCTGAGGTAGGTGGAGCGTTGTGAGTTTGAGGCCGGCTTGGGCTACAACGCGAGCGCAAGGCCGGCCTGAGCTACATAGTGCGACCCTGCCTCAAAAAACCAGGGCTGGGGAGTTTGGCTCAGTGGCTTAAGCGCCTGCCCTGGCAGGCGCAAGGTTGTGAGTTCAATCCCCAGTGCCGCAAAAAAAAAAAAAAAATGTGACTACTCCATACCTTAATATGATAAATTCTTCCTCTGTCTCTGTAAGATAAGATTATAAAAACATTTCCTTGTTCTTGAAAAATATTTGTGATATTGATCTCCTGAGGAAATTAGGTTTAACCCAGGGCTTTGGATGTGTTACTCTGATGTGCAGATGTGACCGCATTTATCAAATATGACCTGAGTCACAGAAGCCCCATGCAGTAGGCCCACGACCACCTTGTGAAAGAGAGCAATACTCATGGTCGTGCTGTTCCTTCTCCTCCACCTCACACCACACTTTAAAATACGTCAAAGCCCCTCTTTTTCATTTATCTACAAATTTGTCTGTTTTCTTACATCAAAAGAACTCCTGAGTGAAATCTCATGGAAACTGGTACCACATTTTGAAAACACATATACTTAATTTCTCTTTTCTGTACTGCATATACATAGAAAGATATATATGTATATAGTTTTAAAAATTTGAATTGCCCATCAGTAATTTATTTTCAGCTATTTACCCTACTCTATTGTGTTGTCCCTATTTCTTCAATTTTTATCCATCATCTCATCAGCAGTGTTTCTAGGGCAACAGGGAAGAGACACACCGATTTTTTAACCAGTGCCCCTTCTGTGTTGTTACAGCTGGTCTGCAGGCCTTTTTCCAGGTGCAGAACTGTAACAAGTCCTCATCAGAGAATGATATCCTGGGGGGAAATGTTAGACACTACTACATTGCTGCTGAGGAAAGCATCTGGAACTATGCTCCCTCTGGTACAGACATTTTTACCAATGAAAAGTTAACAGCTCCTGAAAGGTAATTCATTCCAAAAGACTAATTATTCCAAAAGACTATTTCAGAACATATCCCCCTCCAAAAAAAAAAAAAAAACACACAAAATGCTGATTTAGCAGTTGAAATCTCAGTCTCTAATCTTAAAAAACTGCATTGTTGAATATTAAGATGTTTCATATACTAGTCCGAGCTTGAGCACTGTAACTTGTGAGTCAGTGAAAAAGTATGTGTTCAAATGTTATTCAAACATGCACTCCTTTCTAAAGTCTTAAGAAAACATGCAATAAAATTAGAAATAGATTCATCTTCATTTCTGAAAACATAGCCATATACAGTGCGTCAGCATTGAGTAAGCAACATCATTATTCATTTCTGGAACTTTTCATCATCCCAAATAGAAACTCTGTTCATTTACCCCACATTTTATCCTTCTTGTACCCCTTGATAAGTTCTATTTTACTTTCTGCCCTTACAAATTTGCCTACTTTAAATAATTAATACAAGTGAAATAACACAGTATTTGTCCTTTTGTGAGTGGTTTATTTCACTTCGCATGTTCTTAAGGTTTACCCTGTAAGAAATGATCTCACTTCTCCAGACCAAAAAAAAAAAAAAAAAAAAAAGACAAGAAGTTGGACTCCAGAGGTAGTGATGGTGAGATCTTTAATCCAAACCCTGTTTTAATCACACTCCAGCTGAGAAGCTGTGTGATTTTATTTCTAACTCACAGGAGTCCCTCTCCCTATCTCCCATGGCCTGGGATGTGGGTTCACAGTCTATCCTGGGCAATCTGTTTCATCTCACACCTGTTGTTTTCCTCCCCTCTTTTCTTCTCATCCCCTTCTCCCTCTGTTTTTCTCTGTAGTTATTTTTAGCCTGTTGGCTTCCCAGGATTTGAGAAGACTCTCATCTCTGGAGTGAGTTTTTGTACAGCCTGTGTGTCCTTGTCCACTAGTCAACAGAGCTAAGTCTAAGAATAAGGTCTTATTCGAGTGGTTAATGAAATATGGGCCAATTATAAATATTTTACCTCTTACAACCCATGTTGTGGCACATATCAGAATTTCATTCCTCTCTAAAACTGAAAAATATTCTTTCACCTATGTATATACTACATTTTATTCATATGTTAATGGACATTTGCATTGCTTCCATTTTTTTGCTCTTGTGAAGAATGCTGCTATGAACACTGGTGTATAAATGTTTGTTCTACTCTCTGCTTTTAATTTTAGTCTCAGGCTGCACTGACATCCAGTGTATTCCTAAAGCTGTATCTCCAACCTGGAAAGGTCTTCTAAATTTCAGATGTGTATTTCAAATTTGTTGGGGATAACTCCACTTGGTTCAGACCTGTCCAACTTGTCATGTCGAAGTCTGAATCCATTACTCCCATACAAAACTGGTTTCTTCCCGTCTCAGTGAATGGAATAACCTATCTATTCATACCCAAGTCGAAAACCTGAGCACCATATTTGATTCCCTCTCCCTTCCTCATCAAGTACTGCCTCATTTTATCCCGGTATCTCTGAAAACGTGCACTCCTATCTCGTTTGCCAGTAGCTCTGAAGCCATTAGCATCTTTCACTGAAATTACAATAGCAGCCTCCTGATTGATCTTCGCCTGCAGATTTGCATTTTCCAAAATATTCTCCACACAGCTCTCTAAGGGGCCACCTTAAACCACTAATCCAGAATGCTTAAAACTTTTATTTACTGGCCTGGAATGGAGCATTAAAATTATCTAAGTCCTGCTGCCCACCCGCTTCTCTCCGAGCCTCATTCACTCCTCTGCCATGTTTTCTACAGCTTGCCACGTTCGCTCTCTTCTCTGAGCCTTCTCATAGGCTGTTGCCTCATTGTAATCACCCACTGCATCCTCTCTGTCATCTTGCAAACTCTACTTTTCCCTTCAATAGTTTTTAAAAATCACTCCCTCTGGAAAGCATCTGTAGCTTAGTCCTCTCCCATCACTTCCCCCAGGAGAAGTCTCCATTACATCCTGTGCTTACTACATTTAATTACATTATTGGTTCAAAGCCTGTCCATGTGGATGAGGAGGAATCCAGATTGCTTATGGTTATTTCATCAACACATACCAGGGGCCCTAGCAAAAAAGCAAACAATCAACACACTGTCAAATGAAAGAAGACATGAATGTGGTGATTTTGTACAAGTCAAATATCTTTCTGAAATTTTTTTGTAAGATGGGGGAAATAATACCAAATTTGTTGCATTGTTGTGTGAATTTTAGTAAATGAGAAACCTCTTGAGCCTCTGGTTGGTGCTATTAGACAACAAACAGTAGCTACTGTATTTTCAAACATTTTTCAATTGGATGAAAAGGCTGTATTATAGAAAAATTTTTCAACTGTCAGGGGTTGATATGGGCCTTTTTGAAAGATTTTCTCTTCACTTGCAAAACTGAAACCTTCTCCATGATTCTCTTCTCCTTCACAGAGCATCCAGCTATGACCAGAATTATCTGCCCCTCTTTGAGCCACTAGTACAGATAGCCTCAAGAGATAACTCATTTCTAAGCACCAGCCAGAATTTTGCTCTTCAACCAGTATCCTAAGTAAATACTTGCTTTCTGTTCTACTTCATCACCAAGTTCAATCCCTTTTTCTTTTGATAGTGACTCAGCGGTATTTTTTGAACAAGGTCCTACAAGAATTGGTGGCTCTTATAAAAAGTTGGTTTATCGTGAGTACACAGATGCCTCCTTCACAAATCGAAAGGAAAGAGGCCCTGATGAGGAACATCTTGGTATTCTGGGTGAGTCCGTGCCATATAGGCATAGCTGTAGTTCTTACTGACCCTCAGGGACACCCCAGCTTCAGGAAGAACAGAACTTTTGGGACCTGCGGCATAGTTTCTATGAAGAAATTAGGCATGTGGAGGATCGAATATCAATAAAAGGCAGAGGCTAACTATTTTTCTAAATGTGAATTACCAACAGCAAACCTTCATCACTGAAATCCATACTGACTTCAGATGATTATTTTTTTGCTTCAAAGAGATGAGAATTGTGTGTGTGTGACAGTGAGAGAGAGAGAGAGAGAGACAGAGACAGACTTGGCTTAAATCACTGAGTTGTTATAGTCCACTCTTAGCTAAAAACAGATTCCCTGAAAAATAAAATGGCAGAATATGCATGAGACCAGCTGGACATGTCCTGGCGCCCTCTGAGGCTGCCCTCGGAAGAACCCAGAGACTGTTCTCACTGGGCACTCAGACGGGAGAGCACGGGGTGACATCCAGACTGTCTTTACTTTAGTCATGTGGCTTTTGAAAGTTACTCGACCTCCTATGCCTGATCTCCTTTGTAAACTGGGAATAATAGTTCCTACCTCATGAAATTATAATAAGGATTAAGTGAGTTATGATACATAAACACTCAGAAGAACAGACAGGAAACTCTTGATAAATGTCATTTTCCATATTACATAAAATATTTGTGTACTATGTAACTATATTTTATTCTATAATTGGAAATAATACTAATTTTAGTGTTGAAAAATCCAAGACACTGTCACCTTTCACATCCAAGACAATGTAACCTCCCTGATTCGAGGTGCCTTGGTTTATAGCACTCCCTACTCCTGACTCCTGGGACAAATGGTGTACTTCTGGCCAACAGACGACACAGTGAGGAGAGTGCAGGCACTCCAGATGGCTTTTCTTAAGTATGTAAAGTTAATTAATTGACTTTGACAAAAATGATGACCAATTTAATTAACCTGAAGTTGGAGCAAAAAGTTCTTTGTCTGATCTTGTCATGTCAGTTTAATAATGGACTTTTTAAAAATTAGGTTTTCCAATTTGCAATAAATAAGCACATTCTTTCCAATTGTGCTTGTTAGAGGACACAAAGAAACTGTGTGTTATGCACCAATGACAGATACTACTTCTCTGTTTTTCTCTAGGTCCTGTTATTTGGGCAGAGGTGGGAGACACCATCAAAGTCACCTTTCATAACAAAGCACCACATCCCCTCAGTATTGAACCCACTGGGGTGAGATTCAGCAAGGACAATGAGGGCACATACTATGTCCCACGTTTCAGCTCTTCAAAAGGAAGTGAGTACAGAACTCTTGAACCAGTCAACACTGCTGAGAAACCCGTCACACTGGCCACTTGCAGTGTCCAGCAGGAATTCCTAAGGAAACTGCTCGTACATCATTTTCAGGCAGTATGCCAAAAAAGCAAATAAACCTCTTCTACCAATTCTAAGTGGTTAAAGGAATTTTATCCTGCCTTCTTTAAATGGTTATTGACAATGCTAGTAAGAACTTAATTGGATTATATCAACCATATTTCTGGAGTACCATTTGTATAACTTTAATTTTTAAAGTCTTATAAGAAGATTAGATGGTTACTTTAGGATATTTGAAAAATGTTCTAAATAAAGAAAAGAGTAACCAAAAATATTAGACAACCATTATACTTTTGTATAATCACTCCACTTATTACTGGTACCTCTCAAGCTAGTGTTTCTAGCTAAATAAATGTGTATAATTTTATGGTGAAAAAGAACTCTGCTATCATGCTCAGTGTGCATAGCTAAAATTTTTTAAAAACCTTACACTTTTGTCTGTGCATATATCACATATTTGAAGTACGGTTGAGATTAGAGTATATAAATATACTTATCACTACAGCTTCATAGTAGAGTTTGTTCTCTTAGTATTATAGGCATTTATGATGCATTCTCAGGAGAGGTGTGAGCGCAAAGAGGGACACCAATCCCAGACAGGGTCTAAAGGAGGCTTCCTGGGGAAGTCACACCAATCTGATACAGGAGCACAAGTAGGATTCCATTCTAACCCGTAACAAGAACTTCAGAAGTGGTTTCTCCTAGGCTGACCCACAGTACTTTGTTCAAATGCCTGCATTAGAAGGTACACTTGATCTCCTCTATGGCCTTCCTCACAGGTGTGCCTCGTTCAGCCTCCTATGTGACACCCAAGGAAACCTTTACCTACGAATGGACCGTCCCCAAAGAAGTGGGACCCACTTACGCTGATCCCGTGTGCCTATCTGGGATGTATTATTCTGCTGTGGATCCCACCAAAGATATATTCACTGGGCTTATTGGGCCGATGAAAATATGCAAGAAAGGGAGTTTACATGCAAATGGAAGACAGGTAAATGTGATCAGGGAAAAACAAAAATGATTTGTCAATCTCTTTGAATTATCATAAGGAAACTCTGGGTTTTGAGGCAATGAAGGTGTTGCGTACAATTTTTGCTCTAAATTTTTCTCATTTTTATGAGGTCTGTAAATTTTTTCCTGCATAACATGATTGTTCTTAGATGGGTTGGAAATGAAATCGTCTATGAGAACTATGATTTTTAAAAAAAAAAAATTAGACCATGGCTTTTTGACCTAGAAATAGAAACAGCAGTATAACCTCATTTTTGTTTTAGTCTCTAATATTTTATTATGTGCCTTTAAAAGATAAGAATGCCTTTAAAATGCCCACATTTCAATTGTCACATCTTAATAATCACATACATCACAATAACTCTTTAATATTGTCAAGTATCCAATCAATGTTCACATTTCCCTGATTGTCTTATAATTGTTTTGTGTTATTTTAATCAGTGTTCAAATAATTACACACATTATATTTGACATGTTGGTGAAGATTATTTTCTTGCAATTATTCTGTTGTAAGAATCATTTGTCCTGGCTTCCATGTCTAGATCCTACTTATTTCATCCTTGTGGTGTCTTTTAACCTATTTCTGTATCGCCCTTTCTATTTCCCATAAGCCACTGGGTAGAATCAAAGGTTTGATCAGGTTCAGATTAGATTCTTTTCTTGAAAAACTACTTCAGTTGTGATCCTGGGTACTTCTATAACAAAATGCATAATGAATAGTTGTTTTTCAGTTGGAGATGTTATCAGTCACTGACGACCATTTCCTAGATTTGTTAAACTAATTAAAGTTATATAAAAATAATATTCTGATTCCATCATTCTTTGTTTGCTAGTCAGAATTCTTCTATAAACAGAAACTTCATATAATGAGTTATGTGGTTACCCTGTATAATGAGTTATTTGGTTACCCTGGAGTATGTTATACAGGAAGGAAATGATAAATACTTGATTTTTTCCCTGGTTTTTCAAGTTTCAAACTAATAGCTCTCTTCTAGCATACTTCAGAGCTTCTTAATAATTTCTTTTCTTTTTACATATCATTGTGTATTGTCAGATTTGAGGATGTTCACCATTCTGATAGAAGATAATAGTTGCTCTTTATTTCTAGCTTATTATGAATGTTTATTTAAGGAACATTTCATTTGAACTGCTCAAAAAAACATCCTGTACTAGGCACAGAATTCATCAGTAAGGAAGATAAACCAGTTTCCTATCCCAGTAGGATTTATATCCTAGTATATGTGGAGGGGCATGGGGGAAAACAGGAGGTAGATGAAAAATACACACACAAATTAACAATAACTTTAGAAAGTGACAAGTGCTTTAAACACAGAATAATGGGACAGTGAACAGAAATCCTGATAAGGTGGAAATAATATCTGAGGCAAGATCTAAATTTCCAGAAGGCAGCTTTGTAGACATCTCAGGGAAAACAAAGGGAACAGTTAGTGTCAGAATGTCACATTTTATAAAAGCCACTTTTAAGTAATATTTTTAATATGGACTCTTGTAGAATCTCTGCCTCTAAAATTCACAAAATTTACCAGGACATTTTTAGGTATAGGTCTCTATTATTAATTTTGTCCTGTTTTTAGTGAAGCTTTGAAATCTGAAAACTAGTTTTTTCTTTATGATGGTGAACATTTGACTACTACTTCTTATGATTGTGTCTTCCCTTTCATCACTTATCTTTCTAAAGTTACACATATACACTTTTCATCTTTAAACCTTTCATCTGATTTGTGGGGGCTCTCTTTAGATCTCCATCCCTAATTCAGTTCTCCGTAGGAGCTAACCTTCAAGTCTCTGCTTTAGTTGGATTTTTTTCACTTTGATAATCATGTTTTTCCTCTGAAAAAATGATCTTAGTCAAAAGACATATACTTTCTAGTGATTTCTCATGTGCTCTTATTCCTTAGACTAATTGGCTTTTTCTGAATGACTGAATTATCACATAGGCCAGACAGCATTTGTGATTATTATTATTATTATTAATTATTATTATTATTATTATTATTCTACCCAGGAGTTTGGGAGAGAGAGTAAGAATTTTGCCCAGCTAACTGAAGAGTGTGTGAATTTATTCTAGTTTATTGGCAAGCTATTTCTGTGCTTAAAATGGTCAGTCCCTCAAACTGCTGCTTCCACTCTGCTCTGCCTTACAGCAGTTTTTAGTTTTCTGAATGTGGATGGCATCTTTCCTAGTTTCAGGACATACACAGATTTCCACTATTTTAATAACTTTTAGTGGTTTCAATTGGTATGCGTAATGGGGCAGGAAAGGAGAAGATACAGAATTTTCAGATGCAGAGAAAGACTCAGACTGCCATGCTGAACCAAAATCCACTCAACAGATACTAATGTGAGCTTGAATGGACAGCTGGAATAGCTCATAAACCTGGTTTACAAAGCAGAGCAGAAACTTCTCATTCCTCCTTCTGTGGGTCTGTGTATGAGTAACGCTGTGAATGTGTAAATCTGCTTTATTCACCTCATCTTCACCTCACTGCTCTGTCTTGATTTACAGAAAGATGTAGACAAGGAGTTCTATTTGTTTCCTACAGTATTTGACGAGAATGAGAGTTTACTCCTGGATGATAATATTAGAATGTTTACAACTGCACCTGATCAAGTAAACAAGGAGGATCCAGACTTTCAAGAATCTAACAAGATGCACTGTAAGTACTTCACCTTTCACTGTAAGTACAATAAACTAATCCGTCAAGTTATTTCAGTACTGCACATGTAATACTTTTAATTAAACCAAAATGCAAATAGCTTTGCTTACTGATTAATTTTTAATGTATGATTAAATACAGTTATGCTGAGAGTGATGTCATTGACTATTTAATGTGTCAGTCCATTATCCATCATTTCATATTCACCAAAGTAATAAGACATACAAGACATACCAATTAGATGACTGATCCTTAAAGGGAGGTCCCTGGGGAGCAGCCTCAGCATCTGTAGGGACTTGTTAGAAATGCAGATTTTCAGGTCTAACTCTGGTCTACTAAATCAGAAACTTGGATGATAGATCCCAGAAATTTGTTTAATAAAACCTCTAGGTGATTCTGACATATGCTCAAGTTTGAGAACTACTGGGTTCAACACTCTTCTCACTGATGGCTAAATAATGACAAGTACATTTTATTATTCAACGTATAAAAAGATATGATCTCTGCTCTCATGATTCTCACCCATGACTGCATATCAAAAACACCTGGGAGCATTTAAAAACTACCAGTACCCAAGACAAGCCCAGAGTCAGATTTGAATTGAAGCCTAGAGTTAGATTTATTTTTTCCCTCAGTGTATTTCTAAAATGTGGTTACAGTTTTTAGACAGTGAGCTTATTGTTCAAAAGGCCAATACCACTAATGGACAATGGTAAAAATTACTCCAGCTAAAAGAAAAAAAAATCAAACCTGAGCTACAAATCAATGCTGTTTTGTATTAGGGTTTTTTATTTATTTTTTTTAAGCAAGCCCAATTCTAGACATACTACCTACAATCTTTAAAATACTTTTAGTTCTTCACTTTTCAATTTTGGAGTTATCAAGAATATTATCTGTTGGAAAGAACAATGAAAGAAATTTTCCTGAGTATAATTTTCCCTGTTATTCAAGATGAGTCAAAATTTTTCATCTGAAATACAAACACAATCCCAGCCTATGAGGTCCAGGAAAAGCTGTTAGTATTTACAGATTTAGGTGTTCACAAATATGACCATTGTAAGTACTAAGAACAGCCAGAATCCCATTGTTCTAGCTGGAGAACAATGAAGACTCCAGGATGCTGGTGCACTGCACAGGACTTCAGGGACCACACTGTCAGCTCTGCTCTCTGGAGCTGGGCTGGGGCTGCTCTGGGAGTGCTGGAGACAGCAGAAACACTGCTAGCACACAAAAGTAGGGCAGGCTTGGATGAATCATTTAAAACTCAACATTGGTTTGGATAGTTAGGAAGGTTGTCATGCACTAATACATTACACGAATCACTTTCAAATGTTATTCTCAACTTTTACAGCCATAAATGGATTCATGTATGGGAACCAGCCTGGTCTCACAATGTGCCAAGGAGATTCGGTTGTGTGGTACTTGTTCAGTGCTGGAAATGAGGCTGATTTACACGGGATATACTTTTCAGGAAACACGTATCTGTCAAGAGGAGAAAGAAGAGACACAGCAAACCTCTTCCCTCAAACAAGGCTGACACTCCTCATGCACCCTGACACAGAAGGTATATTCTTTAAAGTGAAGACAAGTCTCTGTTGGGTCTATTTGTGTGATTTTTGTGGAACTGGAACATGTTGTGGGATAAACTCAATCTTTTCCAAGTTTCCCAAGTGCCCTGTCTCCCTTTGAAAGGGCCAGTGTGGAGCACCATCAGCAGAGGTATATATCAAATAGGTCTATCTTCTATTTATTGGAGGGTGAAGGAGGGACAAGAATGAGAAGAGCGGGACGTAGTTGCCTCCATTTCCACAGTTGAACCCTCAAGAAGATCCCCCTTTGCAACCGTGATTCTTTTAGACGGACGAGAAAGCAGACTAGAACAGGAATGACTCCCATAGAGGTTCTATGTCTAAGTCTTTCATCATATCTCTGTAGCCTAGATGTGGACTGCTTGCAAATAAGTATTTTATTCTAGAACTGTAGTCATGCAAATTCAGATTCACCTAAGACCTGGCTCTGAATAAATAATTCAAACTAAAGCAAAGAGAAGTAATTCCAATCAAAATATGAGAACATGCTAATTTGTCTCAGGTTTTATTTGTTCATTATGTGTCACTAAAACTTAAGATTGACCATGTGTTGCCTTTTCATTCATTTGACAAACGTAAATAGAAAAATGCACAAGGGAGAAAATGTCTCATGGAGCTGAAATTCTAATACAAGAAGACAGGCAACAAGCAAGTATTTTATTTTATTTTATTTTAAAGAGAATAAAACAAAACAAAACAGAACAAAGCATATCAGAGCAAAACAACACAAGTAACACAGGATTTTAAAACAAAACAGCAGGAAATCAACAGTGGCTACCATAATGTCTCTTGTTTTCTTCAAAATAGTTGTCCGTAATTTCACACACAATAAATTAATACAAAACAAAATAATATAGAACCAATCAAAAGAATGAGAGCCTTACAGGCCTTCAAAACCAGACAGTGGGAAATCAATAATGGCTACCATAATGTCTCTTGTTCTCTTCAAAATAGCTGTCCATACCTTCACACATATTGAAATCAAATAATAGAAAACAGACTAAAACTAATCAAAACAAAGAATAAAAGCATTATTGGACTTCAAAACAAGATGATAGGAAATCAGCAATGGCTACCGTGATGTTTTGTTTTCTTCAATGTAGTTGCTCATACCATCACACATAATAAAATCAATTCTCGTAAACTCTTTAGGACAAGTTCTAGGCATATATAAGCCTATACATGTACATCTATCCTTTCTGTAGTAGAGGGAAAAACAAAACAAAACAAAGTATAAGAAAAATAAGAAACGAAAGAGACAAATAACAATAACAAAGAGCCCAAAACTATAACAATATAGGCTTTCAAAACAAGGTGGTAGGAACGTAACAAATTTTGTTGTTTTGTATGGTTATCTTCAAAAGTGTTACTTGAATTTAAAGCATGTTCCAGTATATTAAGTGATTATAAATGCAAGAGGAAAAATAGGGCAGGGAAAGGGGTCAAGATTCTCTCAGGAGGTGATAATTAAAGAGAGACCTGAAGAAAGTAAGAGAAGGAACTATGCGGACCCTTGAGAAGTATTCCAGAGGAAGAAAACACCAAGAGCAAAGGTCCTCAGACAGCTGCACACTTGGCCTGTTCTGAGAACAGTGCAGAGGCCAGTGTGGCTGGAGTGAGGTGAGCAGCAGGTGATGTGATCAGAGGTATGGGTAACCAGGTCATCCGCCGTCACGATGGGGACGTTGGTATTGATTCTGGGTAAGGCTGGGGGAGCTACAGAAAGTACTGAGCAAAAGAGTGGCATGTTTTTTTTTATTTACCACTCCAGGGACTTTTGATGTTGAATGCCTTACAACGGATCACTACACAGGTGGCATGAAACAAAAATACACTGTGAACCGATGCAAGCATCTATTCGGGGCTTCCACTCTCTGCCGGGGAGAAAGGACCTACTATGTGGCTGCAGTCGAGGTGGAATGGGATTATTCACCACACAGAAAATGGGAAAAGGAGTTGCATCACTTACAGGAGCAAAAGTAATTCTCCAGACTCTAATTTCCAGTTTGTGCAGCTGAAATTTGAGGTGTCCCTTTCAGAGAATTACGCTTACTCTCAGAAAATGAAACAGTTGTGTCTTAAGCAATGACAACAACAACAACAAAACACTTCCCAGGAGGCTGTGCTTGTTCGTTTTCGCTTTTCTTAATCTTCTCACAGGAAAATGTTCATTTCTCTCTTTTGATTCTTTGAAGGCCCTCGCCTTGCTTTCTTCTCTATTGGATTGTTTCCTCACATTGCTGTGCCCTTCTCCTGTCACTGATTCTCAGACTTAACCAAAATTAAGGCCCGAATTTAGAGCTGACATATTACTTTCTTTCCCAACTATTATTGGCTTATTTTTCCTCCAAAGTTTTATTTTTAAGCTAATAATCAGTAATTTCACACCCCTAAAAACTTTCATATTTGAAATGTGTGGCAGCAGAGCAGCTGTTCTTAAGAACTTATAAGAAAATATGGTTGAAAGCCATTAACAACGTGTGCATTATGGAAAAGTAAAAAACAAATTCAGTTTGCATACATGTAAGTAAAAGGTGGTCGCTGAAGCCTCAAAAACATCCACTTAGAGGAGCATCACCCTACCCTTCTAGTTAGCTCTTTCGTACCTTCCCAAGCACTTCGCCCTCTATCATCTCAAATCATGTGACCTCCTGGATGTGACTGGACCTGGGGGCCTCGGTCACACAGTGGGATGCGCAGACCCAGGAAGCCCAGGACTGGTGACCTACAGTTGGGCAGTGTGACAGATCAGTTTGATGATGGCAGCTGAGTGCAGTTTGCAGGGTAAAGGGGTGAAAGCTTTCTTCGGAGATTGGGACACAGTAGATAAAAGGCTACAGGAGCCATTAGGAGTCAATGAAAACTTCAGGGAAGGTGAATGAGTGGAAAACCTACTTATTTCAGTGCCTATCAATCAGAAATACTGCAGTGACCACAGAACAAGTCATTGATTGAATCTGTACTCATGCAATTTTAAAGGGAGCTTAGCGATGCTCTGATCGACTACCTCATCTTAGAGGCAAGGAAAACGAGGCTCCAACAGGCAATGACCAGCGAGGTCATTCTAGCGAGTAGCATTCAGGGCCAAGACTCAGGTGGCTTCACACAGATACTAGGCACGTTTCCAGCTACCCCTGTCTATTTTTAGTCTTTATTTTTTTTCTTACTGGAGTAGAAAATGATTAAAAAGTAACCACGGTTACTCTAAAAAATTGTATTTTTATTCAAAATTTGACACTTAAGAAATTTAACTTCCATTTTCATCAAAACAAATACTAACCTGAGGGTTTTTTTTTTAAAGTATTTCAAATGCATTTTTGGACAAGGGAGAGTTTTACATCGGCTCAAAGTACAAGAAAGCTATATATCAGCAATATACCGACGATACCTTCACAGTGCCGGTGAAGAGAAAAGCTGGAGAAGAACACCTGGGAATTCTGGGTAGGTTAACAGCACCTCTTTTTCAGGTGTGGGCTGGTGATAGATATGCTGCTTTGTGCGGTAACAGTCACAGTACCTCTCTGTGGACTTCTTTTTATTCAAATCGAACTTTTAAAAAGTAGTTATTCAATATGAAAAGCTTAAACTAGCAATGGTAGTGCTCATCTGTAATCCCAGCACTCTGGAGGCTGAGGCAAGAAGATTGCCAATTTAAACCCAACCTGTGACCCCGTCTCAAAATTTAAAAAAATAAAAATAAAAAGGGCCTGAGGTGTAGTTCACTGCAGAGGCCCTGAGTTGAATCCCAAGTACCACAAAAACAAAAAAACTGTGTTTATTAAAGAAAATGGTTAATAAATATATTACTTATCTCTGTCAGTTATGAAATTATGTTTGGTGTTTATCAAATTGATTCTTGTAGTTTTTTTGAAGTTCCAGAAAACTACTTCCTAGTGAATTTCTTGACCAAATTCTTCCATTATCTCATTCCACCAAAATAACAACAAAAAAGACACTTACTTTTTTTTGTTACAGATACTTTTAAAATTAAGATTTAAATGATTAATGAGATTATATATAGTATATTTTATATATTTTAATACATATATATAATATATATATTATGTATATATATACATATTGCATACAAGGCAAAGGGAAAGCTGCTCTGTTTTTCCAGAGCTACTTTAAGAATGCCCAACTTGTGTTGAGAATTTTCTTGAAAATTCTCACATGCAGGAGACACCCGTCCCCCTTGTTTCCCCACAATCCGAGTTGGGGGGGTGTTTTTTATTACTAAGAAGTTTCATTCTGATGAATAAATAAGCCACTTTCTTTTCATCATTCTCAGGTCCACAACTTTATGCAGATGTTGGAAGCAAAATTAAAATTGTCTTTAAAAACATGGCAACAAGGCCCTACTCAATACATGCCCACGGGGTGAAAACGGAGGATTCTACAGTTACTCCAACACTACCAGGTACTCATGATGGGGGGAAGCATCTTACACTTTGTAGTCTTTCCACAAATGACTAATCTCACAGAAGTATTTCTTGCAAACAAATGTAACTCGAGGAAGTGAAGAGGGTGGTGGTAGGTGAGGGAATACAGGGAGTGGTCTGCGTGTCTGTGTATAGCTATAGCACATCCCAATGTCACACCGCCCAGTGGTGAGATGGTGCGCACCAGTAATCCTGGAACTCTGGAAGCCTGAGGCAGGAGGGTTGTAAGCTTGAGCCCAGTCTGAGCAACATAGCAACTTAATAGGATCCTGTTTCAAATTTTTAAAAAAGAAAGGACTGAGAGCATTGCTCAGGGCAAAGGCCCTGGATTCAATGGGGGACAGGGGGTGAGATGGGGTGGGGTGGTGGCAGACAGACAGACAGTCTATAGGAGAGCTCTAAGGTAAAAAATGGAAGGCCCTGGGCATCCTCAAATACCCAAGGGTGAATCAGGGAGAGCCTCCCCCATGCTCAACTGGAACACACCTCGGAGAGCATCTAATGCACTGAATGGGGTTGTGCTTGCAAGCCAGCGCCCTGGACAGTGTCCAGAGAACTAGGCCTGTCGCTTAATATTTTGAAATCCCTGTATCTAGTCCAGTGTCTGGCATGTTCTAGTGCTCAACACAGAGTGGGAACCATGTGGATTGTGTTTCTTTAATCAGAACTGTATTCTTCTATTAGCTGTAAAACTGGCTTCTAAAAAAAGAGCATTTTTCAGTAACTTAGCAGTTCTCAAATATGTAAACTGAGAAGAAATAACTTTATTGTAAATTTAGGGGAATAGGAATAAAAATCCCTGCCCTTATGGCCCCCATGCTCTTCTAAGGAGGTAAATTAACTTCCTGAGGAAAATAAATATATTTACATTGCTGAGAAGTAAACAATAACATGAAAAAAATTCACAGGGTGGGAGAGACGCAAGGGTGGTCTTAGGTAGGGCTGTCAGGGGTGCTTCTTTGAGGAAGGTGGCAACACTGGCTCGGGTATCTGGGGGGTGGAAATCCTAAGCCCTCGAGGTAAGAGTAGCTTGATGTATCTGAAAAACAGCAAGGAGGCCAGAGGGGAGGGCCGAACAAGCAAGGAACAGTGCTTTAGCAAATGGGAAGAGCCGCAAGGACCTGGGACTTGAGGTTTTATTCTAATCACCCATATGAGGATTTGAGCTTAAAGGTTGATGATCACTTCAGAAGGAACTGTTCTAGGTAATGTGTGGCTGGTGGCGCGGTACGGGGGCAGTGTAACATCAGTGAACAATTGCAATCATCTGATGAAATGAAAAATTACCCACATTCGATGGCGAACTACTGCACTCACCTGATTTAAAAAAAAAATTACTGAATCATCATGATTTGGAACAGGATAAAAGCAGCTGAAGTGGTGAGAAGTCATATTTCAGTTCTATCTTAAAGGTGGTGCTAAAAAGATCTACTAACAAACTGGCCACTGGGGAGGTTAGGGAACAGAAGCCAAGGATGAGTCCAAGGTTTGGCCAAGGCACTGACCCTTGGGGGAAGAGCAGGGTGGGAAGGACAGTGGAGAAGGAAACGTAAGTTCACAGCTTACAGTAATAAGTAAAAGCAGAGATGGAGAGATAATATGTTCAGGTAGTAAATCAACCAAAATGTCAAACATTTTGCTTAAAGAGTAAAGACATGGGAACAGCTAAGAATGAGGGCTTGAAGAAAATGGAGTCTACTACATCCCTTGAGAACATGGCAGGTCCTGCATGATTCCCCAGTTAAGATTTGTCAGATGCTGCTGAGTTGAAGTCTGACAGTGACATTTACATGTGCAATATGTAGAGACCTACATAAAGGAGCGGACAGTGAGTGTGGTAAGGACTGGTGAGTGACACAGCAGAAAGTGAAGGCATACAAACGCTCTGAGGTGATGGGACAGACATGAGACGGTAGCAGGGCCGGGAGCAAATGGGAGGAAGGTGGGGGTCTTGGTAAGATAAGAAGTTGGAACTACTGGCTACTGGCCATCCTGAAAGTGTCAAGGACCAGGATGTGATTATGCTGCAAGTCAGAGAGCAGTGGCAGGACAGTGTGTGGTGTGACAGAGCAGGGGCACAAAATTGTGACCCAGTTCATGGCTCACTGAGGATTTTGATCAGTGAGGAGGAGGAAGAAAGGGAGCCATGGCAAAGCTGAGGGAATTCCACAGGCTGCTTCCTACACACGGACACAGAGATGACTACACACGGAAGATGCGAGTCACTAGAGGACCCCTTGGTAGGTGAAAAAGAAAAAAGGGTATTATGAAAACATACTTCAAGCTTAGAAAAGACTGGTTTACAAAGTTTCTTCAAATTATATTGGAATGGCCACCTCTTCGCTTTGTGGTATGGCACGTACAGCATAACCAGTTCATTCACAGTTAACACACACACACACACACACACACACACACACACACACACACACACAAAATGTCTTATTAGAGTTTATCTTAAAACTAAATTCCTGAAGTTTGAATACCATTTTTTTTTTTTAAACACTACACTGACATTTCCAGTTACTGGGTTACTGGTTATCAGGGTCAAATAAAAACTAAATAAAAGTCAGAAGTGGTGGTGCACACCTTTAATCCCAGCACTCGGGAGGCTGAGGTAGGTGGAGCATTGTGAGTTCGAGGCCGGCTTGGGCTACAACATAAGCGCAAAGCCAGCCTGAGCTACATAGTACGACCCTGCCTCAAAAAACTAGGGCTGGGAGTTTGGCTCAGCAGCTTAAGCGCCTGTCTGGCAAGCATGAGGCTGTGAGTTCGATCCCTGGTGCCGCAAAAAAAAAAAAAAAAAAAAAAGAAAAAGAAAATAACTAAATAAAACCAGATATATTACTTTGATTAATTTAGGTGAAACCCACACTTACATATGGCAAATCCCAGAAAGATCTGGTGCTGGACCAGAGGATTCGGCTTGTATCCCATGGGTTTACTATTCAACTGTGGATCAAGTTAAGGTAAACTTTAAATCATTTGTGTTTTGCAACAATTACCAAAATAGACACACAACTGAAGGAAGAGAGGTTAGAGTTTTCCTGTGCTCCAACTCTGTTACGATTCCAGGAAAGTATGCTACTCTGCAATTTCTTTCATTTCTGAAGCTTGCTCATTTCTGAAGATAATTATAACTATTTCATGGGCACTGATTAAAGTTAACAGAGCAATTAAGTATAAATGTAATATTTTATTTCCCTTTTGCTATAAAAATATGTTGAACTCAAAGAACTAAGGCACACGGTTTTAGAGTTCCTTACATGATTCTAAAAAAAGCTGATGCCAATAGTCAATCACAGACCTGAAGGTATTGTTTGATGAAATATTTCAAAACCAAAAATAATTCTCAATGATCACAAATCAGAAGTTATACTCAGATTGTTCTGCAGAATTACATCTCTAGTCTCTCTTCTGAGTTCTCATCCTGTTCATCATACATATACTGGGCATCTCCACCAGGAGTTGCCACAGACTTAGCAACTGTAAAATAGATATTGGGATTTTCTTGTACCTCTTTCTGTATTTCCTGTTACAATAAACAGCACCACAAGAAAGGACTAAATCTCATTTGTTTAAGCAGGAACTTTATATTAACAAGCACCTACTTCCCCTTCACTTTCTCAAGCAATTACCCTCCCTATATCTCAATCCATTCCTTCCCTCCACCTACACGGTCCAGGTTCTTGAATTTGCAACTACTGCCATGGCCATGGCCCTTCCAGCTTCAAGTCTCTTCCACGTCTTTTCTACTTCACCAGAAAGACTGCATTAAAATGCAAATTTTCTATCATTTTTCTGTCCCATTTTTCAATGACTACCTATGACATACAACATGAAATCTGGAATTTCTGATATGACACATCTCAAAAGCACTTCATAGACCTAATCTGTCATCAATGACAGGCATCCAAACCAAACTCCTCACAGGTTTAAGAGTCAACCTTGGTCTTCCTCCTCTGTGTCCATCAGCATTCTCTGCAACTCCATTGCTCCACTGTAGGTAACAGTTTTCTCTGTTTTGTTTGTTTTTGGAGACAGGGTCTCACAATGTAGTTCTATTTTCCCTAAAGAGCAGGGGCCTTGTTTCATTCTTGATCGAGTTACAGTGACTGGCACAATGCTTAGCACAGCCTCATGAGTTCATGAGCTTATGGAATAAACAAAGCAACGCTCTTTATTTCGGTAAATTGCTGCTCATCAGCTAAGCCAAGTTTTGGTCTCTGTGTATGTTTCACACACATCACCCACCTGCCCTATTCACCACTGTTCCAACTTAACTACTTCAAGCAAGAAGTATTAAATTACCAGCATCACATGGGGTCAAGTCTGCTGCTTAAATCAGCCCCTCCAAAATTCCTGACATCAGGGGTGATAAGGTCACAGTTCTCTGAAATCTTGACCGACATTGCAAGGATGACTGGTGTTTTTGTTTGTTTTCAGGACCTTTACAGCGGATTGATTGGCCCACTGATTGTTTGTCGGAAACCTTTCATACATGTATTCAATCCCAAAAAGAAATTGGAATTTTCCCTTCTGTTTCTAGTATTTGATGAGAATGAATCTTGGTACTTAGATGACAACATCAAAACATACTCTGAGCATCCTGAGAAAGTAAACAAAGAAAACGATGAATTCATAGAAAGCAATAAAATGCATGGTATGACAAATGATTCTAAACCCATTTTTCTTCTTTCAAGTAAAACTGTATTAGAGACTACTTGTTTGCTTTAAACTACTTTTCCTCACTTTGTGAGGTAGAATCCTGCCCAAAGACTGAACTCTGTTTAGAGTAACTTACCAATTTCTCTCCCAATTGCAAATCTCATCCTCTTAAATTCACTTAGGATTTAAGTCTTCTGGTACAAAATGACTAGAAAGCAGGGTATGACATTAGTGACCTTCAAATATTCATTTCTCTCATGTGTAGCAAAGTAAGTTGAACTGTATCAAAAAGACTCTTTACATGAACTTAATTATGTTTCTGTGAAGCAAGTTTTTGGTTTAAAATATCCTGAAAGGTGATACGAGATCCTGCTGTTTTTTCCAGCTATCAATGGAAGACTGTTTGGAAACTTAGAAGGCCTCACAATGCATGTGGGGGACGAGGTCAACTGGTATCTGTTAGGCATGGGCAACGAAGTGGACTTGCATTCTGTGCACTTTCATGGCCACAGCTTCAAGTACAAGGTAAGAGCTATCCATGGCAGTCACTCTTGCTGTATTTAGATGTGTTTCAGTACAAAGAAAATATTTCCTCAGATATGTTTATGAAAAACTGAAAGTTTCAAACATTAGACGGTGCAGCAATTTCAACTGATATTCCAGCCTCGTTACACCATGGGTTCTTTCGATTCTCAGTCTTCACTGGATTTCAGTGGCGTTCTGCTCACACAGTTTGAGTCAGGCATTTGAGTGAACTACTAACAGGGAGGATAGGAGTGTCCATGTATTAATGAACCAGACAGCAGAGATCAGGACAAGGCTTTAGCACAACTTTTCTAGCCTGCCTGTTCTAGGTTAGGTAGCTTAAGTGGCCTGAGGCAAGCAAGATCATCAGTTAGGTGTCAAGCAACTGACCTCCCGAGATCTCAATCCTGCTTCTATTCCTGACCCCGTGCTGATTTCAGCAGGAACCAATGGCTCTTTTGGAAATGCTTTTTTCTCACCATTGAGTTAAGGCAGAAAATGAAGCTACCGAAAAAGCACATTGCAGAAAGTTCACTTTATCATGTGAACTTTGTTTTATACAGGTATATTATGTTCTTAGTGGACTTTCAATTTGATCCCTGTGGAAATATATCAAACTCCTGTCTCCAGATGAGACTCTGCCTACACTGCTCCTTTTGTTGGCTTCTTTCCATGGCCTCTTTTGCTGCTACCTTTATTATTCTCTCTGCCCCATGGCTTCATAGACAAGATAGTTTAGGATCTGCAAGAGGTGAGGGTAGCGCTGACGTAGGGGTCACAGTTCAGTTCCTCCATGCAGCTCAAGTGCTCTAAGAGAGGCAAACCAGAGTCACAGTGCAGAAGGCCACAAGTTGTCCACTGAACTCACTCTGATCACATCGTCTACCTTTTATGCCCACTAGATGACAGTCCATAGTACTAAGGCCATAAGAGGAAAAACAAGGTCCAGGACCACATAGCTCACTGTTTGAATTACACAGAATGTGCAGACTCATTAGAGAAAGAGAGAGATTTACCAATTTTTCTAATATCCCTGAGCTAGTAAGTTAAAGGAGGATTATTTGGGTGAACTTTTATAAATATTGTATTTGTCATTTTTCTAATTTAAGCACAGGGGCATTTATAGTTCTGATGTCTTTGACCTTTTCCCTGGAACATTCCAAACCCTTGAAATGCATCCCAAAACACCTGGAATTTGGTTACTCCACTGCCATGTAACTGACCACATTCACGCTGGGATGGAAACCACCTACACCGTTCTGCCAAATGAAGGTGAATATACAGTTACTAATTCTAGAAGTCATGTATTATAATTCAGATACTCTTTTCCCTAAGTACTTTCCCCAATATGAAGCATCTGTGAATCTGCTGCTGTGCTTTCTTCCCTCTACTTCCAATATAGACTATTTTTCTGCTAAATAGTGAGATACTGCTCACTTCCTGAGAGCTTGTACTAAGAACAGAACCAGCAGTCTTCAAGCTAATAGAGACACTAAAGTTGATATAAAAAGTACCCCATATTAGTTATTTACCAAAAAACAAACTATGACTTTCAAGGTATGTTTAGAATTTAATTTCTTTCTTAATAGAAAACATCAATTTTTTTCTAGGTAGCAGCTCAACTAAGAGAAGCCCAGGTCAATCCCAAATAAGCGTATGATCTGTAACAAACCAACATAATTTTTACAGTTGATCAGGCAGACTAGTATCTTTATGGTTTTAGGGAGAAGGAAAGACATTACTGATTACTGTGTGTGAAAGACCCAGGAAAAATAAATTTAAATTCCCTGGTCCCCAACTTCTGCAACAATCCCCTACATGAGCATGTGTGTGAGCAAACTCACACGCACACACACACACACACACACACACGCACACCCTAGAAACTACAGGAAAACGAACTCTTTTCGTGGATCATGTATAAAGAGTGAAATTCCTACCTTGCAGATACATGTTTTGGTCTTTCCTGAGTTTCTAAGTTCATAAATGTTGGAAATGGAAATGGCCAATTCAACAGCAAAGTTATATAAAGGAAACAATTCTGTTTCCTCATCAAAATGGGGAAATACATAAATGGAAGAAAATGCAGAAATGAGTATATTTCAAGATTTTAAAAAATCACTCTAGGATTAACCCTTAGTGTGAATGAAGTGGAATTTCTGCTTCTGGTTCTTATAACAAATCTTCTATCATGAAAACTACCTCCATTAAAGCTTTTTGTATTACAAAGAGTAGTTACTAATGATCAAAGGGGAAAAAGCAAATAAGCCCCAAAGTTTAACATGTTCCCACTGGCTTGAACCACCAGTGCTACATGCATCACTGTCCCTCTGGGTGGTCTGTACCACCTGATGCAACTGTCCCACACTGCCTGATGGGACAGTCACATATGCAACACCAGTGTTTCGAGCTCCCTGCCAGCAGCGAACTACAGCCCCACTGTGAATGTGATGCCAGGAGTTTGACTAATGTTAAGAGTCAAAAGACTGAGGATGGGAACTATATTTTAGTCTCCAAAGGACACTAGCTTGCAGGTTAACCAAACACAAGGACGATTCTGCTTAGAAGGAACATGGAGGCATTTTGGGAACTCACATGTGCAAGTGCTTGGCATGTAGAGGATGATGCACAGGCGAATCCCACATACACAGGCACAGAAGACACTTGTACTGTGTACGCATCTGGAGGAGAGGGAGATGACTGCTTGGCTAAGAAAGGAGAGACTGCTTTAAAGCTATACAGAAAAGCTAGAACGAACAGCAAATGTGAAGGAAAACACATACTAGGAAAAATTATCAATAATCCAAGCACACTAGGAAACTGAGGCAGAAGGACTGTAAAGTCAAGCCCAGCCAGGGAAGCTTAACAAGATCCTGTCCCAAAAAATTTTAAAAAATGGTGGGGGATGTAGCTCAGTGAGAAGGTCCAGGGTTCAATTGTCAGTACAAATAAATAATAATAGAGAAAGAAAATTTAAGAGAAATTTGACTTTTACAAAGAGGAAAGCTGTAAGATGCAATAATGGATAAAAGATAGTTGGAACTATACACAAAAAAGTGGGGAGCCAAGTGAATCAGTCTGAGTTATCTTTAAGTATAAGGCAGATAAAGCTTTAAGAAAATATACATTAATTCTGACTCCCAGAAAAATGCCTGCCTACCAGGACACAGACCAGAGAGCACATGAGGGAAAAATAAAATATTGTGTACCAGACTGTAAATGTTTCCACAGAGAAAACAAAAGACAATTAAAAAAAGAAAACCAAAAAAACAGAAAAGAATGGAGATATCTTCTCATATTCAATGCAATGTTTCACTTCCCCCACCAAAACAAACATATAAAATCAACTCTGGCAAATGTAAAGAGTACATTTCTAATCTGTGACTTTATGACGGATAACCTTTTAGATACAAATTACAGAAAGGAATGCCTGCGTGGCTTTAGATTTTTTACAGGTAGGGACTACATATTTGTATCTTTAGTTAAATACCCAAAGTCTAACACAATACTCTTTTTGGTAATAACAACATTAATTCGGTGAAGTTAAATTTTAAAACTTTCTTTGCACCTAATTTCATTGTTACAGAAAAGATGAAGGAGTAAAACAAAGAATTCTCAAATGCTCTTCATTCAGATTGCCCAAACATTAACTTTTATAAAGCCATAGCTGCTTTCTCATTCTGTCCCCTATCTCCCTTTCCTGCTCTCCTCAATAAATACATCCTTGTGTCTGAGAGTGCAACTACATATACCGAGGTTCTCTAAAAACAAGAACATCCTAGTATATAACTGTAATTACCAGATTCAAGAAATTAAAAGTGATTAAAAACTACAGATCTTTTTCAGATTTCACCATTCTTAAAAAAGAGGTACTACATAAAACAGGATATTGTGGATCATGCCCTTACTGTTGGCGAATCTCTTCATCTCCCTCACTCTGGAACAGCTGCACTGAGCTGCATCTCCAGCTCTTTTGTATTGATTCATTTTTTGTGACAGTCTTGCTAAGTTGCCCAGGCAGGGCGTGAACATGCCATCCTCTTGCCTCAGACTCCCAGAGTGCTGGGGTTACGGGGTTGCCCCTCAATGCCTGGCAGTTCCTCCGTCTTTTGTCTTTCACAGGGCCAGTCACTTTATGGAATGTCCTTCCATTTGAGTTTTTCCTAAAGTTTCTTCATGACTAGGCTGAGGCTACATATTATTACCAAGACTGCCCCACAAGTGATGCATTTTTCTCAGGATCCCATGTCAGGAGGAACAAGACAGTGATTTTTTCCGGTATTGGTTAAGTTTCAGCTTTTGCAACAGTGGTATATGACAAGTTCATTCACTGTAAATTTACTACTTTCCCCTTTATAATTAATAGGAACCTTGCAGGATGGGAATAATTTTTTTTAATTAAAGCATTATAAGAATGAGACATTTTTAAACATATAAAAAGTAGAAAAATATAAACAAATTAAGAATGATTAAACAGAGCCGGGCGCGGTGGCGCACGCCTTTAATCCCAGCACTCGGGAGGCTGAGGTAGGCGGAGCGTTGTGAGTTCGAGGCCGGCTTGGGCTACAACGCGGCGCAAGGCTGGCCTGAGCTACATAGTGCGACCCTGCCTCAAAAAACCAGGGCTGGGAGTTTGGCTCAGTGCCTTAAGCGCCTGCCCTGGTAGGCGCAAGGTTGTGAGTTCAATCCCCGGTGCCGCAAAAAAAAAAAAAAAAAAAAAAAAAAGAATGATTAAACAATATTTAAAAATTAGAATACATTTAATGAACAATTTATTAACCTTCTAAACCTTATAAAATATACTACTTTAAATAATGGTCTTAAAATTTCTTTTCCTATAGAGACCAAGTCTGGATGAAAGAAATTGGTGATAAGTGGGACAAAAGATAAAACAATGGTTCATGACAATGTGTGTGACAGTGTTGAATGGAACATTTACTGTGGAATGGCTATAAACATTAAAAGAAAAAAAGACTGGAAACATAGCTCTGTGCATTTGTGTGTGTGGGGGATGCCATGACTTTTTTGCAGATGGAAAGATAATAGACTACACATAAAAACAACTGTATAATAGGTAACACAGTTGATTCATACTGGCCACTCATACTACCACTATTAGGACACTAGAAAACTTCATAAAAAAAAAATCTATGACCAGATATCCTGATGGTATTCAAAAGATCACTATCAAGGTTTATTAAAGTGTCTTCAACTATCACCTTCCCATCAATCCCTCTAACATCCTACTGACATACGTAATGAACCAGTGGGCAGGGGGGTGAAATAAAAAATAAAACAATCTGAGCTTTGAACCCTTGAAAACATGGTCAAAATGACTGTATCTGGAAACTGGAGAGAGATAACAAACAATGCTTGTATATTACATTCTGTTAAAAAAAATTAAGATAATAAAATAAGTTAAGAAGTTGCCACTTCTTAACTTATTTTATTATCTTATTTATTTTTCTACCAGTTAAGAAGAAAGTTCAAAATACTGTTGTTGTGTCAGATACCAGGCAATCAGAAGCTTTTCCCCAGCTTAAAGTGGATTCAATAGACATATCACTGAGCTGAACCTGGACTCAAAATTGTTTAACAAGAAGTCAGAAAAAGAAGACACTGTGGCTATTATGACATAGTTCTTTATTTTCACATATACTCTAGCTGAAAGACCAAGAGTACATATCAACAAAAAATGGCAACAAAGTTTTGGGTGAAAAAAACAAGCAATCAACAAGTCACATTTAGAGCCAAGATACAAAGTCAGCTTTGTAAACTTCTGCTTCATTGGATTCAGAGAAAAACACAGTATGAGTTTTAAAAGTTACAAGAAAATAATGTTTAAATCTTTTACTGTAACAAAACATTTACATCTCTCTCAAAGAGAATCATTTAAGAAGAAAAGTAACCCAGTAGAGAAATCTGGAAAAATCAAGAAGACAAAATTCTGGACACTTGGAGAAGTTCCCTCGTAGTGTTCCCAGGATGAAAATGATTGTCATGTCCTCAACAGGAGTCGATGATGCTCCTTGGAATAAAAGTCAGTATCTACCTTTAAAAACATAGGGTTTCTTTGAGGAAGTCTTCCATCTTGAAGCTTTTTTACATTCTGTACACTTAAGTGGGTTCAGGCTATAATTAAGATATCAATAGTTCCCACTACTTGGTAAGATAAGCATCTTGAAATCATCTATAAAAATAAATCATTGGCTTTTTTTTTAAACCTGGCACTGAGTTTTTTTAAAATTTAGTTTCATATGCTATTGTGGTGTTTTTCAAATTACACCTTCATGTCAATGATTTCTTTCGACTACAATAAAGAAGATAAGGCAAGAAAAATGCTGCAGTGCCATCTTCTGGGAGAACCTTCAAGAAATCTCTTAATTCTAGGTCCACAGCAACAACTGACAATGTTTCTGTTTATGGAAAAGAAAACCTGGGTTAGAATTGAAAATCTTTCATCCAATTTTCATTTTAGCCCATCAATTAAGAGCTAATTTAGACAATAACGTGTTAGAACTAAGGAAAAAAAAAACCAGCCTCTTCAATCCACAGATTATTTTATGATTTTAATAGTTTAATGTATCTTTTCTAGGATCCTGTAAAAATTATTGTATTATAGGAGTTGCTATTTCATCGCTGGATTACTACATTAGTTTTCAAAAGACTTCTATTCTCTAAAGAAAAATATATTCATTTGAATACTGCTTTAGAGTTAGGACTATACTGTAGCTAACATATAAAGACTGTTTGCTAGGATGGGAAAAACCACTAGCTGTTAGATAACACTTTCAAAAACTGGTTCTGTTTATTATGAAATTTCATAATAGTAAGCACAAATCTATTTTTATGACAATTACTTTTTCTTCTATACTGTAAAGGTGCTCTAATAAACATTTTCAATGTTAAGAAAATTTTTCTAATATCTTTGTAAAGTAATGTTATTTTATGACTCTATTACTCCTGAACAGATACATGCTCTCCCAGGAAGAAAAGGATGATACCTAAGAACAATGTTCCCAATGAACATGCATTTGATCTTAAAACTCTGTTCACACCTCATTCCCTGTGTGATTCTCATATGCCCTCCACTTACTCTATTTGCTGAATTAGTTTAATATAAATTCTATCCTGTCATGTCTAATATTACACACAGGAATGACCACCTTGTTGAAAAGTTAGTGAATGCAGCAGCAGTGATTATTGGAAAGATTCCTAGTTCTGGCATCAGACAGACTTGGGAAGGGATCCAGACACCACAACCTACTAGTTGAATGAGTTTATGAAAATCATTTCAGCCAGGCATGGTGGTGCATGCCTGTAATCTGAGCACTTGTGAGGCTGAGGCAGGTGGATCACTGTGAGCTTAAGGTCAGCCTAAACTTCATAGCAAGAACTTGTTTCAAAAAAAACGGTCTGACATGTAAGAGGACTTTAATTCAAAACAAAACAAAACAAACGAACAAAAAAACCCTACTACCTAGTTTACAAAACTTGTTTAAAAAAACATGAATTATTGACGATTTCCTCTCAAGTGAGTACACTCACCTAAATGTGACTGCTTAGATAGTATCCTGACTATAAAAAATTGATTTTGGGGGCTAGTATTGAGTACTTATTAATGCCCAATTCTCTTTTCCCAAAAAGAATGGCTACTACAGGTTATACCATCTAGAAAAAGACACCTTACATCTGTAAAGGATTTTAAAAGTTGCAATAGTAATTTTGTGCATAACTTTTAACTTTATTTCTTCAAAAATCATTTGAGATTTTGATATGGCCCATCCTAAAGAGATTATAGTAGTAGGTAATGTGCTTGATTTACAGTTGGGAAAAATAAGGTAAGAAAAGATTTTAATTTGTCTATTCACTTACCAGCTACCCAAATCTAGAAGTTGATTAAGAATAACCTATAATATAAGTATGCAAGTTTAAAATTGTCTACCATGTCTAAAAATTGTTTATAGGGCCAAGGATTTAGCTCAGTGGCTCAAGTGCTTGCCTGGTAAGTGCAAGGTTGTGAACTCGATCCCCGATACAAAAAAAAAATTGTTTATCAATTGGTAAAAATAGCTATGTCCAGTTGGTAGGATTTAAAATGACTTTTTAAATCTTATATTTGGAATTTACCATACTATTACAACTTTTTTAAAGCATAGCTCATTATTACAAAAGCAGTAACAAACATTTCCTTTAAACAAGTTATCCATTAACCCATTTCACAGTGGTTCTCAGCTAGGACAATTTTCCCCCTAGGAGACATCCGGAAACATTTTTGTTTGTCATAACTTGGACAGTGCTACTAGCCAGTCGAAGTTAAAGATGTCACTTAATGTTGTAAAACAGGATTCCCCACACACGGGCAATTTTCCAACTGCCAAACTGCAAAGGTTGGGAAATGGTATATTACAGACTTAAGAAATACAAGTTCCTAAACATATTTTGTGTTCCTAACCATCACCTCCAACCTTACCCTTTTTTGCCCAACATTTTACTTTAGAGTGAGTCCAGAACATCTCATTAGTTCCAGCATATTAAAAACCTGGCTTGTTCCAGGTTTTTCAGTAAGTGGCAAACCTGGAACTCAGTCGCAATTCTCCAGATTCTCATCCTGTGCTCTCCTCTCAATGTACTGCTAGTGGAAGATCTCTGAGAAATGGAACTGGCTTTGCAGTAATATTTAAAAACCTATTTTCTCAGCTGGAAAATACAACTCCATCCCACACTGTCAATTTTTAACATTTTATGTGTGCTGAAACAAATGTAACCATTTTGTCATCGCACCAACAATTAACTAGCAATATTAACATACTACAGTACAGAAAATGAAAATGATGTATCTATGAAGGTTGGTAAATGACTAAGAATAATGAAAATTCAAACACCTATGCTGGTAAAAAAATATCTCTAATTTAGAGACTTTTAATTTTTTAAAATTCTTAAAAGATTTATTCTTGGATATCTACAACTACGTTTAATACTCATAATCTTAATAAATTTCTACATGAAGTAAATTAAGCATTGAGATTAATAAAAGGTAATTATCATAATGGCTATAAAAATGTTTAAAATATTGAAGCTGTAAAATATTGTTCCTTTGCCTGTGATAATTTAAGTGTTTTAAAAGGTTACTTTCAAAGAGTGTCAGTTCTGTGACCAGAAAAGATAGAAGAATTTTTGTATCTGTAGAGTGGGCATTAGTTGCTAGAAATAAGCTCTCCAGATAATTCTACAAGCCCTCTTCATCCCACTTGAGAATCGTATGAAAAAATTACAGACAGCAAGACTCTAGCAAGTTTAACATTTAGATTTAAATTTTTATAACCAAACAAAAAAATTATTTTACCTTTTAATGATGACAGGTAAAGCTGGTATTTCTCTCCACCACTCTTTACTCTCTGACAAAGTTCAGGTAGAAGTTTTTTCCACCACAGAGTCTGTCTTAGGAAAAAATAAATAAATTTTAGTCTGACGTATTTTATACTCAGCTCTCCAATGAAAAGACCATGTACAAAAGGAAACAGCAAAAAAAAAAAATGATTTAGTTAAGGCACTCAACTTCATTATAACAGAAGTTATACAGCAGCCAGTCTTCTGCTTTAAAAAACAAAAGTAAAGTTTGTAACTTGGAATACACATACATGGCTATTCTGAAGAAGAAATTATACACGTCCTGCTATCATGTTTTAGATGGCAAGCAGGAAAGAAGTACTACAGTTTAAAATTTGCTAATTTCTAAACTAAAAACCACATGACACACACACATAAACATATATACATATATATATATATATATAATTATTACTATTTTTTTTGTCTTTGAGATAGGGTTTCATTATGCAGTTCAGGCTGGCCTTGAACTCTCTTTGTAGCCCGGGCTGGTCTTGAACTCACTGCAATCCTTTTGCCTCAGATTTCCAAGTGCTGGGATTACAGATGTGTACACCACCACGCCTGGCCTATGCATGTTTCCCAAATCTTTAGGTTGTCACCTTTGTGACACTGAAGTGGACTATCAATTTGAATGGTTTGGGATCTTCCCAAGAGATTAGTGAAGCATATTTCTGACATATGATGTCTCACCTTTCCTCTCTGGCAATGTTCCCCTGCTCTAGTTGCCAGTCACCATAAACTCAACAGCTTTATTCTCCCATGCCCCCTTTCTACCCCGATGTTACTGCCTTGGGGCCAACCAACCATAGACCAAATCCCTGAAAACCATGAGCCACATTAAACCTTTCCTCTTTTAAATCGTGGTTCTTGGGTCTTGTGTCCCAGCAACAGGGATGCTAATTAATATAGAAAACTGGTACTTGAGAAGTGGGCTTAGAACTTTAACTATACAAGACCACGTTGCCCAGAATCCATTAGAACTGGTTTACAGGGTAGTCTGAAGGAGTGGGCTAAAAGGTTGTAAGCACAGCCTGATGGGTAATTCTAGTCACATCTTAGAAGAACAGTCTGTAAAGGTCAAGAGTTTTCAGTATCAAACAAGGATTTTATGAATAATTGGACTAGAGATTTTGTATGTTAGTTTGGCAAAAAAATCTGTCTCTAGTTCACCCATGCTTTTAGATTTTGTGGGAGACTGAGAGTAAAGGTGGCAGACTAACTGATCTAAGACAGAAAACTTCAGGACAGCCTAATGTTCACGCTGTGGCACAGGTACTCCTGGCTGCTTTTAGCCAAACTTAGAATCGGAGGCAAAAAGCACATCAGAAAAATGTGAAAATCTTAAATTTTGGCTCAAAAGGAAGCACGTGTAAGTAAATTTGGGGCTAAAGTTGGACTGGTAGTTGATAAAAAGATTAGTAAATTAAAGAAAAAGTACTTTGTATGGGGACAAGAAGATAGATGCATCTCAGAAACTGTAGGCACAGACTGTCAACTTTTCATTCAAGAAGAATCCCTGGGACCCTTGCTCAAGAGAAACCTCCCAGGGAACTGGCACTCCAGAATTCATTTATGGTGCTCAGATATCCAGGCAGTCAGAGGCTGCTCCTCCTGTAGTCTAAGGGTATCTGGTTACTGCTCCTGCTTCAAGAAGACCTTGGCATCATCATTGCATGATGCTGATTTACTGGTGTGCAGAATGCAAGAGCTGGGTCTCCATCTAGATTCTGGAGAAAGGGCTGAGAGGTCAGGCAAGGAGTCTGTGAGAGGATGATGCATGACGCTCTGAGACTAAAACTGAAGGTACAGTGGAAACCCCAGGAAATCAGAGATGTAGTAATGAAAAAGCTAACACACTCTCCAAACAGTATTTTTTTAAAGACGGTAACATGTCATTAATAGCATTAATTTTAATAGCATTAACAGTACTCAAAATGTATAACATTAAGCATATATTCATTGGCTCCATACAGTTTTATAAAGTTGGACTGGTATAAACTGCCCCCATTTTACAAATCAAGTAACAAGATTATCAAATCTTATGGTCACTGAACAAGTCTAAAAATGTAATCCAAAAAGCATACCCGGTTCTCTTCTTTCAGCTCATAATTAGCATATGGAACGACCGCCTCTGGACATCTCTCTAACAGTGTGTCTATGCACTGTTCATACTCTTTCAAACGGGTACGACACAGAACATGGACACTGAGGCCAGCAGTACTGTCTTCTGAGAGTGGCTCCAAGAAGGGAACAATAGAAGCTATGTCAAATGAAGGACCACATATAAGAGACTATGAACAGAAAAGTGACAGGTCAGGGCATAAGGCATCTGAAAAACTAAAACACACATATACAGAATACATTTAAAAAACTCTATCAATCATCACTTGCCAAAGAAAAAACTGTAATCTTAGAACACACACATATGGTTTTGTTTTTGTTTTTAGCAAATCTAAGAGGACTGGAATATTAAATAATCTTGAATCCACCTTGAGTTTAAAGAAAGATCTCTTTAATAGAACCAATCATTTAAAAATATTTATTTTGGACAGATTGCAAATTAAAACTAATAGTTCTTTCGAATTCTATTCTAAAGAAACAATCACTATGTGATAGTCAAAGATTTATCTCCAATGTTCAGCACAAGAATATTAATAATATTGAAAAATCAGAAGTAGTTTAAACATTCAAATAAGGATGAGTTAAATTATAGTTCATTCATATGATGGGACATGGTAGCCTTCAGAATTATGTTTTTAAGGACTAGTTAAAAGAAAATGTGATAAAATGATGAGTAAAAAATTGCAATACAAAGTTATATTGAGGGTGTAATCATTTTAATAAAAACCATGTTGATACATGCACATACAGAAATATGTCTGAAAGAGGACTGCATTTGAAACAGATTAGCTCACTGGATGAAAGGACAAAGCCCATTTTTTGTTTTCTTTTCATACTTTTTTGTATTTCCAAATTTTGTATGAGCATGTACTACATATCTAACCAAAAAGTTTTAACATTTAAAAAAAAACTAACACTGTTGTTTAGAAGCTGATCACTTGTACCAACACTCTTTACCTCCAGCTGAATGACAAGGAGCAGTTTTTATTTCAGTATTTAGAACTTCCCTAGTATTTTACTTTCAAGCAACTTTACTAGTATTTTATTTTAATTTGTATATAGTACTATTGATTCTACACAAAAATAATCTCCATTTCTCCTTTCACCTGTAGGACGGATAGTCACATCTTGGTTTCTTTTCCCTATATCTTTTTTGCTACAGCATGTTCTCAGACTTACAGGAGGACATGGAACATGAACTGCTCATTCATAGTAATCACAGTCAGCGTGGTTACTCTATTCCACATGTCTACCAAGGAATATTCAGGAGAATAAGGTTGGTATCTATTCTCTCAGCAAGTTTAATAAATTACTCATCTGAATAATTTCCTGACAACAAGGTATTCACAGAATGAAATAAAGTGGTAATCTCTCATCCACAGGATCTCCAACAAGGAAGAAAACAGATTATTTCTGAATCTTCCCATGATCTATTGGAATAATGGGTAAGGCAGGAAGGAAGAAGGCAGGGGCACCAAAACCAGTAAAAAAGGAAATTAGTCAGCAGTTGGCACAAATTGGGTAACATAAGACCATTTGCTTAGTTTTATCCATGTAATCAAGAAGTTCAATAATGAGTACAATAGTTAAGCAACACTAAACAGTACCTATTTCACTAGATGAAGAGTGGACCAAAGATTACTGGCATTCTTTAAAATACTGTTAATGTAGTCTACTTCACAGAGTACTCCATTTTCTTTCAACTTTGGAAATGGACTCCTCTCCGAACCCAACACATGTATTATTTATTCCCTTCTCCAATCAAGATCCCTCTCACCCTCAGCCCTTATTCTTTAGGGCTAGAATCCACAGATTTGTCTTCTCTGTCTAGACAACCGTAACTGTATTTTTAAGGAAAGATGGCTGGCAACGACGTGGAGAGTGTGAGCAACATGATAATTTTGGCAAAGAGCAGGATATTTACTGTATCCTCCGAAATAGCAGCTTTTGGACATACAAATGATTCATAGATCTGAATTATAGCACAAATACACTCTTAAAATGACTGAGTGCAATAGACAAATTCATATCAAAATGGTGGGAAGGGGAGGAGAGAATAGTCACACAATTTTAGAAAAACTTTCCAGGTGATTCTGAATTTTCCCATTCCTCTAGGTGAGAACCAGCGAAATCTTTTGATGTTTTGATACTTATTTTCTTCTTAATGATTAAGACTAATTAACAGAGATAATAGAGAAAAAGCTATAATTAGAAACGTAATTTAGAAAAGTTTACTTTGACATTTCTATCCTTTTTTTTTCTTTTGGTACTGGAGTCCAGGGTCTCTGTGATCCTCCTGCCTCAGTTCCTGGAGAGCCAACAATATAGGTGTATGCCATCACACCCAGCAAAGTTTCTATCCTTCAATAGCTAAGATTCTCAGGAGAAATACCCTTTTTAACTACTTTAAAATGGATTTTAAAGATCACTACATAGTACTTTTTCAAGCAGTGATTATGCTTTAAAACTCCACAGCAGAAACGTGAAATAGCACTTGTAATAATTGTAAATATATCATTACTATGTATATTCTGGGGAAAGGGACAGAGCCCAATGCTGTCCACCAGATTTACAGTCCATGCTCAAGCAATATTTGTAAAATGAAACCCTAACGCTAAGCCCTTAGAATCCTTTGTGGCATAAGGATACTAAAGAATCTTCACTGGTGATTTGTCAAAGAAAATATAAATAACTGCATCTTTGAGGACAACATAATCCTGTCTGGAAACTGAGTCTAAGCAACAAGACCTCCTAGGCTTTTTACCCCCAACTCTCATCCCCCATGTGGCCTCGGGTTGCAGAAGCAACAATGTGGCTACAGTTTAAATCAGGGATTACAAACTCTGAAGCCAAAGCACAGAATGAAAAAGTAAAAAGGCAGCTGGGCATAAGAAAATGCGTGAGCTCCTCAGCCTCTGGGCTGGATGACAGCACGAGTGCTGCTCACCAGGGGCCGCCGGCCGGTGCCAGCCCTCAGGTCTCAGAGGCCAACAAAGGTCTTGAGTTACCAGTTCTGCTGTGTATTTTGAACACCTTGAAAATCACAATTCTTGATATGAAATTCTGATTTTCCTATGTTGTCAGCTACATTGAGCAGACCAAACAAGACAAATGTAGGAATGATACTCAGTCCTTAGGCTGCTGAACAACATGAAATAAAACCATATGCAATTAAGCCAAGCATGATCCACCAAGTCCCATGCAGGCTTTGTTTCTCATTCTCACTGGAAAATACATTTTATAGTCAGAATTCCTGCAGGTTCATCTACATTCTCTAATTGTGCTTCACTACATTTTAAAAATCTTTTATAGAAGAAACCAGGTAAGTGAGCTACTTTGACCTGTCTTCTTCTAGGATACAACCAATCATATGTGGCTGTGTTGGTTTAAAGGTCTACATTATTTAATCACACACACACACACACACACACACACACACACACACACAAATAAAAACACCACTACACATTTGCCACACTTTAATTTCACGAAGTTTTTTCAAACACATCTTGAAAATGCTGCCCAGTACATAACCCGCTGCAGCCTGCCTGCTTGCCTCAGTGAGACCAGGCCCTCAGTTCAGACCCTATCAGCAGCTCGAGGCAGAGGCAGCTATTTCCACCAAAGCTCTCAAGTATGCCTAATGATAGATTTTCCTCCAAATGACACATTCTAGATTAATAGAATACTTGATTTCTACCAAACTTCTAAGTCAAAAAACAGCACTTACTTGTAATTTTGAAAGGTCGTCTGTATAATTTTTATCAGCTAAGGAATCAGATGACATTAAAACGTGAACCCAGGGATAGATTAAGCCATAGTGACTACAGGCATTTATCTAAAACATAAAAGGAATTTATCATGAACAAGATAGGATAACAATAAAATTTCTCCTCACCCTTTAACAAAAGGTAAGCAGTCATTAACCTCCTGCCATGTCACAGAATCAGGTATACACTGTCCTAGTGACGGGGAGTCTTTCAGATGTTTTACCATGGAAAAGGTTCAGCCTTGTTGTTTCTGTCCCAAATAATCTGCACTAAATATTTTCTTATAGTTTAAAATTTAAAACATTCCAAAGAAGTATTTTCTAACAAAAAGAACTATCTTGCTTGTAAGCTAATTATACTAAAGAGAGTTAACAGTAATGCTGACAATAGTTTTTATACTACTTCATTTGGTTTTGTTTTTTGTTTTCTGTCTTTTTGAGACAGGTTCTCAGTATGCAGTTCAGACTGGCCTTGAACTCACTCTGTAGTGCAGGCTGGCCTTGAACTTGCCTGCCTCAGCCTCCCGAGTGCTGGGATTACAGTGCTTCAGTTGGAAGGCAAAATATTTTCCATACGTTCAAGACAATCTGCATGGAGTAAACTTTACTTAAGAAGCTGGTGACTTTTTCAGTTAACTCATACTAGGGATGGCATTCATGAGAGACAAAAAGGGCTGCAGGAGAAGGGAGAAAGAGTAGGAAAGGTGGTTATGTAACGCTACAGAGCATGACACGTTGGTGGCACGCTCCTTTGTGTGCAGCTGACAGGAAATGGGTGCCTGCTGAGGCAGCCTCCTGGCAAGTGGCCTTCAGAAGTTCCTCTCCCATCACGGGGGGTGGTAGCAGTCTCTTCTCTCATGTTCTCTTACCAATCCTCTGCTGAGGAAGGACAGACTTGGTGGTGCCCTTTTCACATACTTTGACTACTGAGGTATTATTACCGTGAGTCAGTAATACAGGAGAAATACGGGGCATTCTTCAGAATTTAAAATTACTTAAATATGGGCAATTTTGATAATAGACAACCAGGCAGTGTACTTTTAACTCCAGTTTAAATAAGATTATTTGGTAACAGAAAACTAGGTTCAATTCCAACTCATTAACAATATGACAGTTTTATTGTAATCTGTAATGTCAGAGTTTAATTTAAAATACCATTCCATTATCTTACCAGATCCTCTGATGTTCTCAAGGGTATGGTATCAGGAAGTTGCCTCTTAGATAACCTCCAGATGTATTGTGATATGAGCTTGCAACAGAGCTCCTGAAGTACCACATCTGGAAGACAGGCCACCAGCTGCGCTTCCCAGAAGTCTACCAAGAGCTGAGGAATCATATCTTCCTCTTTACCACAGAGCACCTTGAAAACAGAAACAAGCCTTCTGATACAGCACTGATCAATTATAGCTAGCCTGAATACCACTCCGTCATGCGGGTCAAGCAAGTAATGCTTTAGTGCCACGGCAAAAGCAAATTCAGACATTTTTAACAAGAGTTTCTTGGCTGCATGACTGCATGAATGAAGTTTCTCCAGAAATATTCTTTATTTGTACTTTTATGTTACAAACTGATTAGGTATAAGTCAGTTTTTTCAATAAACAAATGAAAATTTCACTTCTTATTCTTTTCCTTGCATTTCCACTGATTTTTATCAATTCACCCAGAAACATTACATTTTTAATGTGACAAACCTTAAAGAAAGAATCCGCCTCTTCAATGCCAATTTTGTTGTTCTTCTGTAATCCCAGGACTGCAGCCACAAGCAATCGAGGCTGAGTCTCCTTCAAGTGAACTGCAAGCTCCACTGGAACAACTTGTCCCTTCCTGTGCTGAATCAGTAGCCGAGGTTCCAGAATAAAGCCACATACCAGCTTCATCTTCAGATAAAAAAGAAATTTAGAAAAGTTGTGTATAGTGTATACAGATTTTCCTCTTGCCAGTATATCCTCCTGAATTTGGGATTCGGGGTTAAGCTATTAACAATGTAGTTAAATCATACTTTTTTATAAAGACTAATCCATGAATCCCAAGCAAGACATCATTAGCTGCCTTATGGAAGTTATTAATATCTCAGTAAACATTAAGATGCTCAAGTTTTGAAGACAGCCTTGATTCATGGAACTTACAAATTTATGGAACTTAAGGAAAGAAAGTAATTTTTTTTCTAGGATTCTACTCATTAAAGCAGAAGATGGGGTCTGGGATACAGCTCAGTGGCACAGCACTTGCCTGGCAAATGTGAGGTCCTGAGTTCAATTCCTGATATTCACAAAAAAAAAAAAAAAAAAAAAAAAAAAAAAAAAAAAAAAAAAGGCAGAAGATACCCTGATATTGACATGTTCTCTTCATTGTAACAAAACATGCCCACTTTAGCTCTTATTTTAGAACCATAATTTTACTATGGGCGTTTGACCATATTTAGGCAACAAAACAGTATACGACACAGATTTGAAAGTAAGCTACTTGGCTCCTTTCTGAATTTCCCACTTGCCAACTGTGATCATGGACAAGTTAAGCTCTCTGGGTCTTAGCTGCCTCATCTGCATAACAGTCATAATAATACCTATCTCATAGCATTGCTGTAAGAATTAAAGAAGGTAACATATGCAAGGGGCCTAGAAACTTCTAGAATACAATAAAAGCTTAAATAACATTACTTTCAATTTTCTTTCCTTAAATGATTAACATCTTTGCCTCATGTCCCTAAATGATTTCTTTTCCAAGGGAAGTGACCTCTCTTCCTTTGATGAAGCACTCCCAGTGTCCAGTCTTCTGTAAAGTCACCTGTGATATCTACTAGACACCTAATAAGGCTCACAGGCATCATTTCCTCTGCTATACTTGAATATGCATTCCTCTGCTCTCTCCAGTGAACACACCGTATTTCTCATGCCAGATCAGATTGCTGGCGCTGGTTAGAGAGAACCTGTATGTTCTTCAGTACCGATCACAGGGTGCTGAATGTACCTCCCACTAAGTAAAAAGATCTTTGATGATCTGCTGGTGTCATCATTATCAGTCTTTCTCCTTTTTCATTTGTCAGATCCAAAGTCCCACTTGGAAGTGTCCCTTCTAATATTAAGTCTGCTATCCATTAAAACTAAGAAAGCATGAACTATAAAAAGCAAAAACTCCTCTGGACTTCAACCTCCTCTATCCTCCCGCTGTTGACGCCAGGCAGAGCACCATACCTCGGGGTGACTTTTCATTTCACTCCTATGCATGTCAAGATCTCCCATCTTTACAGCCAGTGCTGCTTTGACCAGTGTCACTAAAACTGAGGAGAACCCACAGGTATCCAGCTTCCTCAGATACCTCAAGGCAGTTAAGGGGTTCACATTCTTCATAGAAGGACTGCAGAGAACATGGGGCAATTGTTTCGGCTCGGCTACATGAAACATCTGAACCACTTTTGCTGCTAATTCCTTTGATGAGCAAGAACAAAGAATAAAAGGTCTGTCAGACAAAAGAAATCAAAATCCAATATACACACACAAAGATATAAGATACAAACAGTGTGATTAAAGGTAAAATTATAGTGCCATGTTTTGATTACAAATGAGCTGATTTGGATACCTGGGAGACCTGAGCTGACCTGACATGATCTCTTAGCTGAATGACAGTGAAGATAAAGCAGGGGAAATTCGCAACGGGTTGTGACCAACATTTCTAATTTTAACAGGGATTCAGAAGAAGAAAATAAGTATTTCATCAAATCACACTGTAAAAAACAACTTAGTTCAAAATATATCCAATGAAGCAATCTCTCTGAGAAAACTTTTTCTCATCTAAGAATTTGGTATTACAATTTCCAACTATATTTAAAACACATTAGGGACTAAAAGTATCACTGAATAATGTCTTAAAGTCACTGGGCCAAGGTGTCCAAGTGAAGTTTTGGACCCCCGGAGAATAGAGGCGCCAGAGCTGTGGGAAGGACTGCAGTGAGAAGGCAGGCAAGACTCGTGTTCTGGAAGTCTCACAACTGTCACCGGGCCAGTGCTCTGATTACGGTGGACTGCATCTCCCACATTCTACAATCATTCTACAAGCATTATGAAGAAAAGGGCATATTAGCTTTTTGAGAAAGAAGAATAACAAAGATGAAAATAGCTGAAACTGACTTCCAAATAGTATGATATAGAATTAATAAAATGAAGAGTTAAAAATATTAGTTATAACTAAAAACTATATTCACTTCACTTAATTCTTCATCCAGGTTTTCATAAAGTGAATGATTAATATAAAAGATCAATCCCCTCTCATATTTCTGTGATTCATCCTCTGTTGACCAATCCACACGGGCCAGAACTTCAGCCAGAGACAAACCAGACATCTTATAGTATGGCAAGGCGAGGTGGGAATTTTGGGTATCAAGCCTATAGGGAAGGAAACAAAACCCTCATGTTTGTGAATTTTAAGCCTGAATATTTAACAACAAAAAACAGATCACGCTTTCTAAACACATAAATCTCAAAATACTTTTGCAGTGTCATTAGTAATTGAAACGAACAGTTAAATTTTTAAGTCATTCTAATTAATGCAGTTTCATTTTGTATGTTTACAATAAATATAGAAAAATAAGTGAATTATAATATTCACAATGTGGCTCTAAGGTAAAGGTGTTACAGGTAGAAAAAGTGTTTTATTAATTTATAATCATTCACATGAGTCAAGAAAGCCTCTGAAACATACACACGCACACAAAAATTCGTAAACAACATTCTCAAAACAAAAACGATAATTACTATCCACTCTAGTATCTCTTTCTGACACCATCAAAGCACTGACTACTAGGATCAAAATCACAGGCTGTCCAAATGACACCTGTGCTTTAAGCTAACAATGATAAAGGAGCAACAGGACTGAGAGATTTTTCACTGGTAATGGGTACCTCAGGCCCTAAAAAAAATTCTAATTCCAAAGTTAAGTGGTAGCAGACTACAAACTTGAGACTTACTGCTCATCTAATACACAGAAACTCTTTCAAGACAGGAGATGCGTCACCTTCGTCTGTATCTCTAAGCCCAGCCCAGTGCAGGGCATGTAGTATGTGTTCAATAAATGCTTGTGAAACATGTGAATAAACAAATCACCTCCTTTCACGTGTTCCCCTATTTATGACTATCAGGTAAGAGTTGGGAACTATATCCAAAATTTAAGATGGTCACCAACCTGCTGTAACAATCTGCAAGGTGCCCACAGCTTTCTTTAAATGCCTCCAAAAGCTCTGCTCTCTCTCCGGGTTCCAGCTGACTGGCATCCATCAGGGCAGCTCTCACTAACAGATGGGCCTCGCTGAGAAGGTGGATGCAGCTCTGGGTTTTCACAGTCTTGTAGGTGTTACTGTAGTCTACCTAGAACAACAGACCCACAGCTAATGTTGCTGCAGAGACACTTTGGATAGCCTTCCAGTTCTTAAACACTTCTAACTTGTGTTAGTAATATTTACATTTGAGCACATTAAACACTGATAGTGAATACAGTAAATACGTGATTATACATCATTCAATAGCCCTGAGAGTTTTCTTTCTCCACAATCTGTGAGTCAGTTTAACACATATATTGGTATAAACACTACCTTGTTTAGCTGCTTTAAGGACCAAAGAGGGCTGGGGATGTAGCTCAGCAGCAGAGTGCTTGCTTAGGACAACCAAGGCCCAAAGTTCAATCCCTGGCACTTAGGGACCATTTGGTCCCAATTTGATAAAGCCAGGGAAATATCTGAAATAGCAAACTTTTCTTTCTACATTATGTGATTTAAAAAGGAAACTCTTTCAAACTGAGATTGAATATTCCTTCCTGGGTTTCAATTTAGGATCTACTGTATCTACTGCATAATTCACAAGGGTCCATAAAGATTATCACTAGCTAATTTGAGTTAATCATTATATTCAGATGCTAGTGCTCAGATCAGCTAGATGAAGTCTACTAATACCTTCAATTAAGCAAGACTGAAAAGATAGGACCAAGCTGATATACAGTAATTATCAAGAGATCAGGAAACATTTTTACCTGCTTACCAAAATTAGTATCACTAGTGAGGGGCAGATGGACATCATGTCCCTCCAGATATTATGCACTAAAAAAAATTAAGAATGCATAATCTGGATCTAATCATGAAAAAAACCACCTAACAAACCCAAAATGAAGAACACTCTAACAAGGTAGAGGAAAAAGATGTATTTGTCAAAACTGCAATATTATTGTCAAAATAAAAGGAAAGGCAACAGAAATATTCCAGATTCAAAGAGGTTAAAGAGACATGGTAACCATATATACTACCTGATTGCAAACTGGATCCTAAAATTAAGCGGGTGGAGAATGTTTATAAGCCATTACTGGGTCAACTGACAAAACTGGAGTAAGAAGTGCAGATTAGATAAGTTCTAGGTTAAATTTATTTAAGTATATGACTGTAGTATGGTTATACAAGAGAATATCCTGATTTGTAGCGAATATACAATGAAGTGTTCAGGTGTGAAAAGTTGCTATGTATTAAATTTGCTTTCCAATGGATCAGAAAAGAAAAAAATGTGTGTTGACAAAGCACAAGAGTATAAACAGAAAGAGAAGCAAAGGGGTAAAACATTGACTACGAGCATATTTAAAAGGAGAAAACAGAGTTTCTTCATACTATTCTTATTCTTTCAACTTTCCTCTAAGCTTAAATTATTTCAAAATAAAAAATTAAAATCATTGGCAGTGATGAGTAGGAAGCTGTCACCCTTAGAACAAGAGTAAGGATGCCCACTCCAGGCCACTTCCTGGACCAACTGCAGTGTCCTAGAACAGTCTGCTAATATGCACAGAAAGAAGAGAGATAGCCATGAATGGTCTTACATTTTTTTCTAACTCCATCTCATGTTTCTCTTTGCTAGGGTTCAAAGTCAAGGGCAAGAGCTACTAATATTTAGTGCAGGCTACTGATCTTTTTTAGAAGGTGTATTTGAATAACGGACTCCTAATTTTAGTGAAGGGAATTTTTAGTGGCTCCTCAAATGTTAGAAGTTGTAAAAATGAGAAGGTGAAGAAAGATACACACACCTCTGTCACACAGATCCTGGAAACTGGCTGGCTGTGGCATCCTGAATGTATGATATACATAATCAATTTATGATCATCAATTTTACTCAATTTCTACAAATAGTCAGAAGTCTGAAAAAAGTACCATTTCTTTGTATAGTTGCACTGGTGAGATCGTATTCACAATATACAAACTCCAGCCAGCCTCAGTTACAGGAGGTTTGATCTTAACACTGGTATCTTTCCTAGGACTGAAAGCATAACAAAGGTTAACAACTGTTAAGGTAAGCTGTGTTACCAATAAATGACAGTACTAGCCAGTAAATATGGGGTGCCACAAAATATTGTAACTATGAAATCACTTTCATTCAGTGGTTTCTTCAGTGATTAGCTATACAATTGGTTTTCATTGAACACTACTGTTCAGTACTATATGGGCCAACTGTATTTAATATAACTATTACGTGTTGATAAAGCAATTGCTTCCAATTCATTCCATAAGTATTCTCAAATGAGCAAACTCAAACTCCAGACTATGAAAGTTCCTGTGTCCAGGGTCTTTCCTGCCTGCTTTCATGAGACCAAAAAACATCAAACAGAAGCATTAGTAGTCTGGAATTAAGTATTCTACTCTGAGGAATGTGAAAACAGACCACAAGTTAACTATAGATTAATGTAATAAAAATGCAGTTTGATTTTAATGTAGATCAGCACATATCTATGGATCATGAATATGCTGTCAGGTGAGAAGCACATTGTTATTTCTTTTGCACTATCAGAAAACAATCTTTGGATAAAAAATAAAACTCCTACAAGGTCAAAGAAGAAAAACAGTGAAAAACTCTTGTAACTTAAATTAGCATAAAATGCTCCTTCTCATTAATTACACAGAAAAGTATGATTTTAAGATTCTTATCTAAAATAAGACTGCTTTTTACTGAGACTATTGTAGAATTCATTTTCTCCTGAAAGTTCCATGGTCCATTATAAAGGCCATTATTGAGGTCTCTAGAACCACTTTCACCTTCTCTGGAAAAAACATAATAGAAAAGCTATGTGATCATTCCAAGTTTTGATTTTTAAAAAGTTGAACTAAGACACTCCCAAGCTACCCTGGCTATAATCCATTCTGGAAGCTGGCAGGAATGTCTGGGGCACAGGATGCTTACAGAAACCTCCTGGGTGATTCTCTTCTCTCTGGAAAGGCTTCCGGGTCTGCCTTGGTCAAAAGTACCACATGATTTTTAAAATGACAGATGGCTTTCAAACCTATAAAAAGCTGTATTCTTAAAGCACAGACATCCATACTGACAGGTGGGCAAGCCTGATAAAGAAAAAAAAGATCACAAATTTAATCAAGGAATAAAGGCATGTGGACTTTAATTGCCAAGAATCAGTCTATTTATTCAATAAAATCTCTTCTGCTTTCTTCACCCCTCAGTAAGTCCAAATTTCTATTAAGAGAGTGATAGGTTATCTATATCTATGTAACCAACTATCTATTTTATAGAGCTACTCAATCAATAATGTTAGTATCAGTTGACTGAATAAACGCAGATAGAGGGTCCCATGGCTGCAGGAACTCCTGCAGTGTTTCTGGCAGAATCCTCTAAAATGATAAAGTGCCACCCAGGGAAATGCCCACTCATAGTGGCTGGCTTGGGCTACATCCAAATGGCATTTCTAGGCAAAACTCACACACTGTGGAAGAATATTCTCTGACATGGAGAGTGTGTATAATGGTTTCTTTGTGGATGGGTGTGTGCAAAAGATTCCTGCATGTTCAGAGAGCCCTGACTGTGATCTTTTGGATGTGAACAGAACCAGATCCAGAACAGCTCACAGGCTGGACCTGTGAGGTTAATTAAGCAGCCAGGCCACTGCTCCTAGAGGAGACCACTAACTTATGTAGAATGGACAAGAAAGACAATGGAAGAGTTATTTCTGGAATCTCACCAAATGATGCTGACAGGCCCCTGACCTCTCCTCTATTAATATTTTGATTCTGAGGTCATCATCATCATCATCCCTTTGTATAAAATGTCTGGGGAAACAACTCATCTGTTTTCATTTATAAAAATAGTTAAGGTAGCCAGGTGTGGTGGTGCATGCCTGTAATCCCATCACCCAGGAGGCTGAAGCAGCAGGATCACTGTGAGTCTGAGGCTAGCTGAGAAACACAGTGAGACCCTGTCTCAAAAAAAAAAAAAAAAAAAAAAAAAAAGGAAAGCTGAATGTGGGCAATGCTGAAGAGCCAGAGCCAGAATCTCAGTGGAAAGGGAGGGAGGATCACATGTACTTTGGACCAGACTATGAGACTGTAAAACCTTTTTCAAACATCACAGCTCCCAGCCTGAGTCAGCATGTGGGTGTGACCATTCCATGAAGTCAGGATTTCAGAACTGGCAGAATTACAGAAGGGAAGTCAGAGTTGAGATCACCACAACCTTTCCCTTTCCCGCCTCCACTGGCCTCAGAGAAGCAAGCTCCCACCAGCAGCTGCCCTCTCCTTTTCCTTCCCCTTCATCTCTTCCTTGATCAGTCTCTCTGGACTTATGAGATTGCAGGAAGATATGAAATCATGAGCTTTTCAAATGCAGACTGATTCTACTTCAATCTACAAAGCAATTATGTCCCCCAGTTGCACACATGCCTTTGTAAGCTTACATATTTCTGGGGTTAAAAAGGCCTGCTGGGAGGAAAAAAGAAGGATGAAGAGGAAAGAAAGGAAGATATTTCATCAGTCATCTTCCCATTTTTATTAGAAAAAGAATTTTTATTTTCAAAATCATCTCTTTCTTGAAAAGATTATGCATGCATGCTATACGAGAAATAGGAAGGGCCAGGGATATAGCTCAGTGGCACAGTGCCTGACTGCCAAGTGCAAGGGCCTGAGTTTGACTCCCGGTACCAAAAGAAAAAAGGAAATGGGAAATCTGTGATTCTGGTTCCCAAAGGGATGAAGGCAAGCAATAAGCCTGGTCACCAATAGAAAACTACAGGCAGGTCACGGCAAAACAAGTTACCAACAACTCACAAACTACACTTTCCGTAAGAAGCTCTCTTAACCACAAAGCAAGCGACAGTGACCGTGGTAAGTGTACCCAGACACTTTAGGCTGGTGCATGAATGTAACCATTGTTATGGAACACTTTTTTTCTGTAAAAAGCTACACGAGGTTCCAGGTGGATATCAACTAACTTGCGAAAACAGAGCAGCATGTGCCTTCATAACAAATATTAATTCAAAGGGCTTATAAGTCAGAAGTAACATACCATAGCAAAAGATTAGGCAAATAAGCAGTATATGAGAACACAAATCAAGGTCAGAAGATC